>JAJOOR010028341.1:0-14353 GCA_036250505.1 Solanum acaule | reverse complement strand
TTCCTTTCTTACTCAAATGTAAAAACATTTATAAACTTCTTTGGGAATACTTAGTTCCCTAATAACTTTTGAGAAATGAACTCAACTCTATACTCTTTACTTAACTTGAAACTTGAGCCTTAAAACGAAGTTAAAACGTTCAATAAAGACTCTTGAAAAACTTTAAAGACTTGCTTCTTAACTTCTAAGCTTGACTCTAACTTCACTTGACTTGGTCCTAACTTTCCTCGAATTGGATTACGGATTCAAGGTTCATGATTTGTGATAGGAAAGGTCTCTTGATGTTTAAGAATAGTTTCGATTAGCTAAACTTGAGAAAATTTATGAAAACACCGTCTTGGAATAAGTCCGCGACGCGGAGATGCTCCTAAATAAAAGCTCGCGAAAATTAACTTTGAAACAGTGGAATCCGCGTCCTGTCCGCGACGCGGAGCAGATTTTGTTCACAGGGGGAACACGCGGACTTGTTTCATGAAAGCTGCCCGACTTTTCTCCTTTATTTTTCCACCTCTAAACCCTCTTAACTTCAAAGGTTCTTTCCCCAAACACTCATAATCATTAAAACCCTCAACATACAATAGATTCAACTCGAAATCACAACGGAAACATGTACCAAATCAACAAGAAACTTCAACACAACCACAAGATTTCAACAACCACAACCAATCTTTTTCTCGAAATTAAAACGAGTTTGGCTTGTGGGGGAATGAACCAACCCAACACTATGATCTCACATACCTGTAAAGGGATCATCCCCGACGTAAACCACGGCGATCTTGACGAACCTTGCTTCTTCTTCTCTTTCTCCTCTTCTTTCTCTCTTCACTCACAAACCCTCACTTTCACTTTTCAAAGGGAAAACTGATTTTAAAATCAGTCTATACCCTTAATATAACCAAAACAAATGGTTAGGGAAAAGACCAAAATACCCTTACAAATTCGGATGAACCTCACTATGCCAACAACCCAACTTCCAAAGGGTATAACTCACTCATACGAACTCGGAATCGCGTAAACTCGGCGGCGTTGAAAAGATCTTTCCAAGAGCTTTCCAAACATAACTGGAAATACATGTAATGCATCCTGAGCTAGGAGTTACGACTGTTTGAAGTTGACCAAAAACTTACTTTTTCCCATACTTGGCAAAATTTCCAGATTTTTGAATTCTTTCCAAAAATGACTATTTCCATTTCTAAGCTTGTTCATAGTTATTTCAAAATGCCGGATGTTACAATATCTCCCCCTTGGGAACATTCTTCCTCGAATGAGATGACTCTTACTAGGCTAAGGGTGTAACATCAAACTCAAACACCCAACAAGCAACCATGCAAACAACAACAACAACAACATGCTCACTATAATTTAAAGAGCACTAAGAAGGAAATTAGTACCTTGATCTGCATTTCCTCCAGATTCAAAGAGATGTGGATATCTCTTCTTCAACATGGATTTGTGAAATAACGGATGAACTGCTGCTAGTTCCTATGGTAGCTCCAACTCATAAGCAACACTGCCAATCCTCTTGGCTATGCGGTAAAGTCTAATCAACCGGGGACTAAGCTTCCCTTGCTTACCAATCCTCATAACCCACTTCATGGGTGAAACTTTTAAATGTACCCAATCATCTACTTCGAACTCTGACGCCCTTTTCCTAACGTCAGTGTAGGATTCTTGATAACTCTGTGTCATTTACAACCTTTCTTGAATCACTTTAACCTTCTCCATAGATTGATGAATTAACTCTGGATCTATCAACCCTACTTCACCAACTTCAAACCATCCAAAAAGAGATCTACATCTCCACCTATAAAGAGCTTCATAAGGAGTCATTTGGATGCTAGAATGGTAAGTATTGTTGTAAGCAACTCCATGTAAGATAGGTAATCATCTCAAATATCCTTGAAACCAATCCCATAATCCACCTTGATACCTCAAAACACCATCTCCCCTTTGTTCAAAAGCCATCACTGCTTATGAACATTTTGCCTGTAATTCCAGCAAGATAGGATCTGGGTCTTTCTCACCTTTTACTTCTGACACAAATGATGGGTCAGACCTATACATCATCACTATTCCTCCTTCTGTGGAATCTCTAAGTCTGACTCCCAGACGTGCCAGTCTGTGCACATCTTCTACTAACTCTCTCTTTCCTACTTCAATATGGGCGGTATTACCCACAAATAACCTGCTTAAGGAATCAGTAACAACATTAACCTTACCAGGGTGATAAAGAAAATTCATGTCATCATCCTTGAGTCCTTTAACCACTCTCTCTCTGTCTGAGATTAAGCTCATTCTAAGTGAGCACACCCGCATAAACATCATACAACAATGATGCCATATCTTCAAAGTGAAGACTACCCAGCCAACTCTAGCTCATCACATTACACCCCGATTCGCCTAAACTCGATTACTATTCTCAAATCCATTTTAGATTCAGATACCCAGTATATACTTAAGAACCAAATATCATAACTGCGCAGTAGTCAACTTCTCTTTCCATTCTTGAAAGCTTTCCTTACAAAATTCGGACCGTTGAAACTTCGTTGTTTTCCGAGTCAACCTGGTCAATTAAAACCCTTATCTAAAAGATCCCTTTAACTGCTCTTCCAACTCTTTCAATTCTGATGATGCCATTCTATATGGCAGAATAGAGATAGGACGAGTATCTAGAATGATGTCTTACCAAAGTCTATTTCTCTCTCAAGAGGGGCTCTGGGTAGGTCATCAGGAAAAACTTCTGGAAACTCTCTTACTATATGAACTGACTGAATGGGAGATATCTCAACACTAGAGTCATAAAATCAAACTAAGTGATATATACAACCCTTCGAAACTAACTTTCTCGCCTGAAGGTACGAAATAAAACGACCCTTAGGCATTGCTGAACTACTACTCCACTCTATGACTGGCTCATTCGTAAACTGAAACATGACCACTCGAGTTCTACCATCAACTGAAGCATAACAGGTATGAAGCCAGTCCACACCAAGAATGACATCAAATTCTACCATGTCTAACGCAACTAAATCAGCCAAGGTACTCTTGTGATTGACGGAAATAGTACAATCACGATAAACTCTCTCTGCTAGAATAGACTCACCAACAAGCGTAGATACACTGAATAGCTCACTAAGTTGCTCGGGAATAACATCAAAGTTCATAGCAACATAAGGAGTTACAAAAGATAAACTCGCTCTTGGGTCTAGCAAAACATAAACAGTAAAGTCAAAGACTCGAATCATACCAGTGACAACATCCGGTAAATCCTATTTCTCTTTGCGACTATTGATTGCGTAGAGGCGGTTTGCTCCTCCGCCAGTACTAGAAGTAGCTCCTCTAGGTATCGTCCTGTCTGGGGAAGCAACTGATGAAGATTGGGCCCTATTGCCCAGATTTCCACTACATTGCCTGTACTTAAGGCACTCTTTCATGAAGTTACCCTCTTGTGCACACTTAAAACAACCTGTCTGGCCATTACGACACTTACCTGGGTGGGTTCTACCACACCTAGCACATGTAGCAGCCTTACTACCCCTTGTACCATACTGCCTTGAGGATAGGCAAGTCTAGCCCTGAAACTATAGGAATTTCTATTGTACCCATCTTTGTTCTCAGGTGCAGGTGCACTAGCAGATAGTGGAGCAGGTCCCTTATGTTTCTATGGGAGGGATGACTGGTTGGCATCATTTTTTTGCTGCCTGAACTCGTCCCCTAATATCTTAGCCCTTTTGTCCTTAAAATTTTCTCTATCCTCCAGCTTATCCTCCTCAAGTTGTTGTAAATGGATCATTAATCTTGCTAGGTCAATATCCCCTATCAGCATAGCTGCCTTGCCTTCCTTGGTTGACTGACGAGACAACCCAGCAACATATAAACTCATTCTACTCCTCATGTCCGCAACCATCTCGGGAGCATAGCGGGAAAGTTGTGTGAACTTCAGACTGTACTCATGAACACTCTTAGACTCCAAATTAAAGGTGAGAAACTCTTTTATCTTTGCCTCTCACAACTCACGAGGAAAGAAACGCCCCATGAGAGCACTCTCAAACACAACCCAACTCACTACTGGCGCATCCTCAGCCATATTCTTTTTCCATTGGTCGAACTAGATTCTAGCAACACCCTTCATTTGGTATGCAACTAGTTCTACCCACTCCGCCTCAACAACATGCATCACATCAAATACCCTTTTAAGCTCCACAATGAAGTTCTGCGAATTCTCAGTAATACTTGAACTTGTGAAGCTTGGTGGGTTCATCCTTAAGAGTTCACAGATCCTAGAAGTATCAACCACTTCGTGTCGATTATCCCTCTGCCCAACATAAAATGTTGCAACTCGACTTAACATCCGGATGGCTTCACGAAAATTAGCATATTTGATCTCTTCATGAGTTTGCACGTCTAGGGCATTTGGTAACTCTTGTTCCTCAACACTCCTTATAGCTGGACAAACTCTGACTGCTCTTCGTGGAGGCATGCTCCACTGAAAACACGCGCAAGCACGAATTAAAAAGAAACTTTTTAGAGATAAACTCTAATGCACGAGATGAGTGTGAAAGAAGTGAGAAATCTTCCAAAATGTTGCAGCCTCCTAATTATAGATGTGGCGCGCTTTACACCGATAACTAGGACTCTATAGACATGGCTTCATAGACTCCCTAGGACTCTGGAACTCTGTGCTCTGATACCAAGTTTGTCACGCCCCGAGCCAACACCATGGGCGGGACCGGCACTCAAAGACCATCGCTTGTCCCCAAGCGAACCCTTCACCTGGCTTACTTAACTCAACAGAATAACCCCATGCAAGGAAAGGTCATAAGACAACTTAAATGATAAAATCTTGATAAAAACGCAACTCATCTCAAACTAGAATATTTATAAATATACATAGATGAGAGACTCTATACTAACTGACTGACTAACTGTCTATGAAGCCTTTATCACACTGAGATGGATGTTGGGACAGACCCCGCAACATCCTAATAAAACAAAACTAGGAATACAAAATAACAGAGTCCTCCGAAATGCAAGGAGGCTCACCACTGACTCTGTAGTGCTCAACTGGATCAACGGTGTACTGAATGATGATCCTGGGTACCTACGTTTGCATTATAATAAGATGCAGGCCAACTGGCATCAGTACATGAAATGTACGAGTAAGCGAGCTGGAAAGCTAAACAACAACTTAAGCTTGAAAGGAGTACAAGAGAACACTTACCTTGGCTCTGTTCGACTCATGAATAACTGAACTCAATATAAAGAAATAAGACTCATGCAATATATATAAAGCTTGTAAAAACTATTTAAAACATGACGTCAAAAAATCATATTTATAATATCATAAAAATACCATGCTCCCTCTCAAAGTCTACTTGTGCAATGCATGAATGAAGTCACATACCCCCATTCACACTAAGCAGAACCCCTTGAGGAACCATGCAATTTCTACTGTGGGAGTTTCTCTAACCGACAGCCACCACTATAAGCCTAAGTGGTGATACATCGTCTTGCCCACGCTGCCAGAACTGTCCTATACTTTGCCGTCATATAGAACGCTTTAACTTAGTGGATCCACTAGCTTAACTTTACGTGATCATCTAAAAAGTATGACCCGTTAAACCCCATGTTGGCTACATGGTTCCTATGGAGAGTTGAGTTAATATGAACTCGTATCCCCAATTCGGTGCGCAAGACTACTCCCAAAAAAAATGTACTTTAGCTCATAAGTGTTTTAAACACAAACTTCTTTCTTTAGTTTGAGATAATTGCTCAAAGCTTAGCCCAAAGGCTCTTTTGGAAAACATAGTTCCTTTCTTACTCAAATGTAAAAACATTTATAAACTTCTTTGGAAATACTTAGTTCCCTAATAACTTTTGAGAAATGAACTCAACTCTATACTCTTTACTTAACTTGAAACTTGAGCCTTAAAACGAAGTTAAAACGTTCAATAAAGACTCTTGAAAAACTTTAAAGACTTGCTTCTTAACTTCTAAGCTAGACTCTAACTTCACTTGATTTGGTCCTAACTTTCCTTGAATTGGATTATAGATTCAAGGTTCATGATTTGTGATAGGAAAGGTCTCTTGATGTATAAGAATAGTTTCGATTAGTTAAACTTGAGAAAGTTTATGAAAACACCGTCTTGGAATAAGTCTGCGACGCGGAGATGCTCCTAAATAAAAGCTTGCGAAAATTAACTTTGAAACAGTGGAGTCCGCGTCCTGTCCGCGACGCGGAACAAATTTTGTTCACAGGGGGAACACGCGGACTTGTTTCATGAAAGCTGCCCGACTTTTCTCCTTTATTTTTCCACCTCTAAACCCTCTTAACTTCAAAGGTTCTTTCCCCAAACACTCATAATCATTAAAACCCTCAACATACAATAGATTCAACTCGAAATCACAACGAAAACATGTACCAAATCAACAAGAAACTTTAACACAACCACAAGATTTCAACAACCACAACCAATCTTTTTCTCGAAATTAAAACGAGTTTGGCGTGTGGGGGAATGAACCAACCCAACACTATGATCTCACATACTTGTATAGGCATCACCCCCGACGTAAACCACGGCGATCTTGACGAACCTTGCTTCTTCTTCTCTTTCTCCTCTTCTTTCTCTCTTCACTCACAAACCCTCACTCTCACTTTTCAAAGGGAAAACTGATTTTAAAATCAGTCTAGAACCTTAATATAACCAAAAGAAATGGTTAGGGAAAAGACCAAAATACCCTTACAAATTCGGATGAACCTCCCTATGCCAACATCCCAACTTCCAAAGGGTATAACTCACTCATACAAACTCGTAATCGTGCAAACTCGGCGGCGTTGGAAAGATCTTTCCAAGAGCTTTCCAAACATAACTGGAAATACACCTAACTCACCCTGAGCTAGGAGTTACGAATGTTTGAAGTTGACCAAAAACTCACATTTTCCCATACTTGGCTAAATTTCCAGATTTTTGAATTCTTTCCAAAAATGACTATTTCCAATTCCAAGCTTCTTCATAGTTATTTCAAAATGCCGGATGTTACAGAAAGTTGATGTTCTTGACATGTATTCTTGAATTTGAATGTTGTTCTTGAATTGGGATGAATTGAGGAGTTTCTGAGATCTTTGAGTCGAATTATAGAGTTGTTTTGAGTTAGGTTCTTGAGTACATATGTTGGGTATTGGAATCTAAAATAAATTTGAGAAAAATATTCGAGTTTAGGTGAATTGGGGCTGTAAAACGGAGAAGGAAATAGTCGAACGTGATCTGGCACGCAAGTCCGCGTCGCGGACTTTCTCCCCCAGTGACCAAAAAGTTTCTCCGTGTCGCGGTTAAGGCCAGACTCCTCTGTCTCAATTAGATTAATCCTTTGAACTTTTTGCCTCGGTTAGATTAATCCTTTTACTTTTAATTTTAGGTTTCACCATTCAATTTCTCTCATCTGACTCTTTTGTTTTGAGTGGTGAGCCAAATTCGATTCATCAAGCTATTAGTTGCCTGATTGATGTTGATTTAGTTCGTCTTCTCATTTTCCTCTTTACCAAACAAAAAATAGAGGAACAACCAACTCTATTCAACTTCACTCATTCTGTCAACATGAACATGATAGACAATTAAGGTCGCGGTCCTTCACAATGGCCCTATTACCGGTGGTGATGGTAATATCAGTGATGATCGATAAAAATGGAGAAGCAATCACCGAATGTATATCACAATTTCTTACCCAAATTGGATTACTCCTTTTGTCGGTAACTTTACTTCTCACAATTCAATTTCTCTTATCTGATAGCAACATTTTTGTTTTGAATATTTTTTTTGAGTGGTTAGCCAAGTTCTATTCATCCTGAGAGTGGTTCCCCTATTGGTGTTGCTCTTGTTCTTCTCCTTGATTTGTTTATTTTGTATAATCAATTTTCTTATCTTTGGTGGTGGTGTGATGATGAAGATTGAAGTAACGAAAATGAATCAGAAACAGATTTAGAATTTAAATTAAATGGATTGAGAGGTTGTCGTTCGGGATTCTAACACAAGACATTTTGATTGAATGGATTCAGAGGTTGGAGTTTGAGATTCTAAAATAAGGTATTTGATATATACTATTTGAGATCTATTATTTTACATTTTTTTAAATACACTAGTTTAGATGCACGTGTGTTGCACGTGAAAGTCAAATCATGTAGTACATTATTTTTTTAACAAAGATATTCATTCCATCATTGATGGATGAAAATGGTGAAACAATCATTGAATTCATCTATAAACTTATTACCTCATATTAGATTAATCCTTTTGCTCATAATTTTAATTTCACCATTCAATTTCTCTAATCTGACTCTTTCATTTCGAATGGTGAGCAAAATTTGATTCATCGAGCTATTGGTTCCTCGGTTGGTGTTGATTTAGTTCTTCCACTCATTTTCCTCTTTACCAAACAAAAAAAATAGAGGAACAACAAACTCTCTTAAAATTCACTTATTCTATCAACATGAACATGATGAATGATCAAGGCCGCAATCTATCACATACGACCCTATTAGTAGCGGTGGTGGTGATATCAATGATGATAGGTAAAAATGGCGAAGCAATCACCGAATGTATATCAAAACTTCTTACCCAATTGGATTACTCCTTCTGTCTATAGTTTTACTTCTCATAATTCAATTTCTCTTATCTAATACCAGCATTTTTGTTTTGAGCATTATTTCGAATAGTGAGTCAAATTCTATTCATTGTGGGAGTGGTTCCCACGTTGGTGCTGCTCTTTTTTCTTCTCCTTGATATGTTTCTTCTGTATAATCGATTTTCGATCTTTGATAGAGTAGCTTGATAATGGGTCTTACGGCTGCATGAGAACCGTAAAATAGTTTGGGATAGGACAATTTTTGTTTCTGATAGATGTGGAATTGATGTTATTGGACTTGGACTCTTCTTACCCCATACAGAGTAGACCAGAAATCAATGTTGAAACCCATGGTCCAAGCTGTTTGTTTGTGTTGTATAATTACTGTGTAGAAAGCTGATTGTGCTGCACCAACAAAGCTCATCCATGTAGTCAGCAATAGTTATGCTAGATATCTTTTCAAAGTGTAATAAGCCTGAAAAATTCCAATGTAAACTTGTGTGTGTTATGTGGAGATTTCTCCTCAGAAATAGTAGTTAGTTCCTATATAGATTACTAGAGGAACTGCATAATTCTTGCGAGTCTTACGTTTGAATGTTTTGTTTTGTTGAGAACACAATTTCATGATTCATGATAGCTAATGTTGTATCGAAAGAGTTTTGCCGAAAAACCTGCATCATGTACCATATTGACCACATAATGCAACTAGCAGCAGTGAGGATCGAGTCTTTTAGCCAGTTCTCATGGACAACACCATTCCCTTTGTGGATGTAAATGAGAGGATATCCTAAGTTTTTCACAATGTCATGCTCATAACCCCAGCCAAGGAAACCAATTTTGCCCATTAGCTATTTGAAATAAGATAACTTTACCATAGACTAACTTTAATACTTCAATGAACAACCTCCGATAAACAGAAAGAAAACAAAGCTGATAGCAAAGGTCTATCTCATCAGATTTAAGTTAGCTGCTAAAATGGTAGACTAGTTGTGTTTCCAAAACTGAATTTATGTTTTCAGCATTCTTCAGTTAATATTTTTTGAGTTTACTTTTTCATTACAAAAGTTAGTTTTGTGACATTGTTACAACGAATTGAAAGTTGGATGCAGACTATGAGTAGTAACTTTGGCCTTGTCTTTCTGCAGAAATCAACAGAAACATCAGAAAAACTGCATTTATGCATATTTTTGCATTGGAGATTACTTTGTGATTTACCTTTCAAGAAAATAGGCAAAGGGTAGCATAAGAAACATAAACAGTGTCTTGGATGCTTTCTCATTTTTAATGCTTTATCATTTTCTTATCTTTAATGTTTTCTCATTTCCTCTTCTCATTATAGGAAAAATATGAAGAAATATTACGGGAAAAAGAAATGTCTCAAACCGATATTGATCAATGTGAAGCATATTACCAAGTTGTGGGGGAGAAAGGAAAAGCAGAATATACGGTCTTGGATCTGAAGCAAAAAAGTACTACGGGCAAGATCTTTGTGTCTCATCATCAGTACGAACCTTTATTTTCTCAATCAACACCTACAACAAATATTGATGAGTTTGTAAAGCAAATGATGTCTGCACTTACTAATCATCTTGTTCCTGTTATTCTTGAGCGGGTACAAGCAGTGATTACTCCCGTTAGCAACACATCGGTTGTGACACACATAGTGCCTTCGGCTACTACTAATGTGGACGAGGCCGATCCCTCAGTTTCAAGTGACGATCATATCCCTTAGTCTCCCGTAACTTTAACTTTTGATATTGTCAAGTCATTTTGAAAGCTACAAATTATGTAGTAACATTTTTTTATGAACGTAGGTTCATTTAATATTAGTTGTTAGATTGCTCTGAATATTTTGAACTAAAAATTATGTGGTTTTGATTTTGCTATATATATATTGTTAATCGTCTATGAGTATTATTTTATATGAATGTTGATTATTTTTGGAGTATTTAGTAATTTGCTTTTAATTTATATCAGTATTTTGTATATTTAAAATAAACTAATCAAATAATTTTAAAAGAAAAAGTTTAGCAACAAATTTAGCGACTATTTGGTCATTTCTATCAAAAGAATGTTGGCGACGAACTATTAAGCGCCAAATATGCTGGCTTAAATGACGGAATATGTTGCGATGGACTAGCGACCAAAATTTTGTCGTAAATTTATCCGAAATGATGAAATGCTGATATAAATTAGCAAAAAAACTATATAATATAATGACGGTTCAGTCCGTCACCAACAAGTGGCGACGGATATAATTTGTCACTAAGACGTCCCTAAAAGTGTGACGGAACTCATTTTTCGTTGATAAGAGATTATTAACGAGCGAAATAGTAACAGCCAACAATCCGTCGCGAATCAGTCGCTAATCATGGTTAGTGACGGAATTTCATAGATTAGCAACAGATTATATCCCTCGATCAGCGCTATTTTTTTTTTTGTAGTGGGTGGTGATGATGAAGATTGAAGTAACAAAAAGAATCATAAACATATTTAGAATTTAAATTGGATGGATTCAGAGGTTGATGTTCAGGATTCAAACACAAGGCATTTTGATTTAATGGATTCAGAGGTTGGAGTTTGAGATTCTAACATAAGGCATTTAATTTATACGATTTGAGATCTATTATTTTACGTTTTTTAAATACATTAGTTTAGATGCACATGCATTGCACGTGAATGTAAAATTATGTAATACATTATTTTTTTAACTAATGTAAATATTATTAAACTAACAATTTAAGTAATTGATTACAAAAGGAATAAAAAATATATATGTTTCTATTAATAATGAATGCACTTTCTTATATTTACTTATTGTGTGCATACTAAAAGATGTGAAATCAATATCCCAAAACTCTCAACTTTTTTCTTCTTTTAAAATTAATTGTGGTGTGTAAAAATAAAAAAAGTCACTCTTAAATCTATTAATTACACCTCTTAAGTATACTTTCCCCTCCCTCCCTTATAATTCTTTGCTTAATACATTGTTGTTTTATTGTTGGAGTATCGTACAAGTTACACCATTGATGATATCACAATATCTCAAACATATCAAGCCAAATCAATATCACAATTATCTCAATACTTCAACACTCAATTAATATGAAATGTAGGCAATGCAAGTAGAGGGGGAAAAATTCATGTCGGATAGTTAGGATCCATGTGGAATTCATAAAGTTCATATACTTTTCGGAACCATTTTCCATTGGTCGCAATTCGCATGATGTCAATTTGCCAACATTCACCAATAATTATCATCTATAGATAAAAAATTTATGAATATATATGAAACTAGTATTTAGTTTTTCGAGATAAACGACTATTTCTTGATGTAAATTGAATGTTCTAGAGTCATGTACCTTAGTGAATCGCTAATGTAATTATACAATTAACAACCATTAGTATATAACATTGTCGTTTAGGCAATTGCTTAAAATTAAGATGATCAATCTTTATTGTGATTTAATTTAAGCACAATAGGAAAATTAATCTCTACAAACTGTTTTGATGAATGCTATCTGTGAAGCTATGTATGTAAATTTTTCACTTCTCCTTAGAGAAAACTCTCTACCCTTCTTCGAAATCTCGAACCAGGGAGTCAATTTCGAGCCATTATCTCAATTAAAAATGAAGATAAAATTTTAAAGTTTGCGTATTATTATTGGACATTGATCTGGTGGTGATGGTAAAATAAGTGCATCTAGTTAACACTATTCAAAAGAAACAAATAACTATAGTATAACTTCTTATTTTGGGTATATTACAAGCAACTATTACATTGAGTTATATCTGAACACTGTAGATTTAAAAATAATAGAAAGTAATTAATACATTATCGCCAATCATTGTATCCTTTAAATTAACTAGTTTTAAAGAGTCCATTGATGAATTCCTTTTCTAGAATTGGAATTTGGAAACTGGAAGGATTAACCCTTGTTGTCACCTCTTGAGTTTCAGACATCGACATTAATGCAGTACATGAAACTTGCTAAATAAAAAGATGATCGAGTAGTTGACCTGACGTCCATTCTGTTACAGTATTCTTTATTAAATACTTGTACAAAAGTCTCTAGCGATCTCAAAAACATTATTCGGAATCTTATGGTCTTAATCATTCATAATTTTCTCTTGCAATCCTTTAGTGTCATAATGAATTAGACGCGATGTCATCAACTCTGCCACAGTGCACCCTAGCGACCATATATCATAAGCTTTGGTATGAATACCACACACCAAAGATTCTGGAGGTGCGTAAAGTACAGTTCCTCGGTTGCTCAACGAAATTCCAGTCATATATGTTTTTCTATCACAAACTTTCAAGGACAATCCAAAGTCAGCCAACTTCAACTTGTGCATCCCACCACGTTCATTAATGAAAACCAAAATATTAGTAGGTTTAGTGTCACAATGAACCCATCCTTCCTTATGAACGTGTTGAATACCCATTAAGATTTGATATGTATAGAAACATACTTCCAATTCTGACATTGTTCTCTTCCTCTCTTGTAATTGTTGATCAAATCGTGGAGAAATTCACCATATATATGCATATTCAAAAAACTTACAATTGAATTATTATCATTGTAAATACTAATGTATATTCCAAAGAATTGAACCATCTAAAGATAACCTTTGAGAGTTGTCAAGATTATTGCTTCTTTTTGGAGTGAACTCGAATGGTTATGATCAGCACATTTAATAGCAGCAACGGAAGCACATAATAAAGAAGGATCAAACTTGATAGCATAATAGACTTTTCCATAAGAGCCAACATCAAGAACATAATCTGTAATTGAATGATTGTGAAAATTATAAATGGTAGTGGCTATCCTTCAATCCTAACTTGATGTGGAGAAAGTTTCTGAAAGTTAAAAGATTACCTTTTTTGGTAATTTTATTTCCATATTTGATACGGATAATGTAATTTCTATATTTCTAAATGCAACAAATAGTTTAAGGTTAATTAGCATCAGATATATATTTAATTAATTGTGCAGCAAATTACTATTAGCTTCCGTGAGCCCTTGTTTTTTTCCTACTCCTAATTTTATGCTTGTTCAGAGAAACAACACTATAAAACTCCAAGTGTTAAAATTATGCAAACATAATGACAAAATTTTAATAGAGAAAAAGAACGATATCATTAAAAGGGCATGAAGTCTGACATGCATATACAAAACTTTTTCTTTGGATTACAAGTGGCGGGAGTAGATATTTTTCAAACAACAAAGGCCTCAAACCACTAGCTTGAAAAACCAAAGAGAACAATAGCTAAAGAGGTCTAGGAGAGTTTGCCTATCTTTTGATAATTCTCGGCTCGAAGCGTTTGGTGGACCCAACAATGATTAAGGGTGTGTTTGGTATGAAAGAAAATGTATTCCATGGAAAATGGTTTCTTAGAAAACAAGTAGACTTCTAACTTATTTTTCATGTTTGGTTGGTGAATAGAAGGTATTTTCTGGAAAATATATGTTTGGTTGGTGAATGAAAAATCTTTTTCAGAAAATATCTTTTTTTTTGGCTTGAGACTAAAACATAATCCTTAGAAAAATAATTTCTGATCTGACAGTCAACCCCGATAATTGATCTAGGACCCGACCCCGACACCCAAACTAGGACAAGACCCCGATAACCATTCAAAAATTCGATCCTGAGATATGACCCAGTATTAATTTTTTTCAAAAATATTTTTTTATTAAAAATTGACGGGGTCGGGGGGGGGGGGGGGGCC
>JAJOOR010028340.1:0-20949 GCA_036250505.1 Solanum acaule | reverse complement strand
CCCCCCCCCCCCCCCCCCCGGGTACTTTTTCCTTTAGTCCATATCCCTTTTAGTAAATTCCCTTTTGTACTAATACTTATCCACTTTCTCTTTCTTTTCTTTTCGGATTAAAACACATTTTTGGAAGATTCCTTCTTCTTGAAGATTTGAATGTTCTTCAAGAACACTATGTACAAAATGAAGACCAAAAATAAAATCCTCAACGATCTTAGCTCGGAATTTCATGAACTTTGAGATACAAGCTCCCCTTGATGTAGGAAACAAACCCCAATGCTTTTTAGCTTTCAATTCCTTGCAAAAACCTTCTGATTTTAAAAACCAATTTGTTTTGTACAAATCTCAGATTTAGACTCAAGTAAGGCTAGGGGACACTAATCTAACCTTAGAAGCTTCAAACAAGACTCAAATAAAAAAAATATTTTTGGGGTTTTCTTGAAAAACGTTTTTGACTCTTTGTTTTTGTAACAAACCCAATACTTGAATAGTAGGAACGAATATAAGCTCAGCTCTAATGCCAAATGATGTAATTATCAATACGAATTATGAATAAAATACAAAAAATCAAGACAAGAATTAAAGATAGATAGACAGACAAAAAAAAAAGGAAACAAAAAGCAACCAAAGGGTATATTAAACCTTAAGACCTTAATTCGTTAATCCTACAATAAGCACCTAACTCTTACAAAGACCTCGAGGAAATTGAATTCACCTCGCAACCCATGTTTCTAAGAAAAAATCAACACAAGTTTGTACCAAGCTCTAAACACTAATACAAGAGTTTAAATATCAATATTCAAAATAGTCAACCGAAAAGAGGACCCCCAAACTAACTATTTATAGTTTATTACATAAGTGACCAAAAAGGATAAAAGGCGAGCTGGGTCGAGCTCGCCTAATGGGCTCGACGAGTCACTAACTGGCTCGGTGATGTGTCTCTTCCTTGACAATATATTGTATCTTTTGGCGATCTGGGGACCTCGCCCAACCGATTGGGCGATTCACAAAACGACTCCTGATCGCCTAAAGTATGAGTCTCTTCAACTTTCTTCCTTTCACTTACCCAAGCGAATCTTCAAAACATGCAGCCCCATATTTTCCATCAAAACAAGCTCAAGAACCTATAATTTCATGAACAAAGCTTGCATCCTTTGAAGGTCTCTTGACTTCGAGTGAACAGGCTTGGTGCACACTAACAATCCTCTACTCATTTTAATAGTTAAAAAAAGAGAGTATTACACACTTTAGTTGAAGGTAGACTATTATGTATAATGAAGGTGTGCTCTGCATTGAATCTTCAATTATTAAAATAGTAACCTTTACTCCAGAGTCAGTAGTGGGCTCAACTTGAACTATCACTGCTTAAGGGAAATAAAGTATCACTATTAACGCACAATAATTAAGGTGTTGACATAGACTCTTTTAGCCAACACCTTATGACCTTGTGCTATCTGATTTTCATGAGTGTTTTCGAGAACAAGCCCATTCTCATAGAAAGCGGACTAATTTAACATTCACATGGGTGAAATTTGTCAAGGGTGCCTCTATAATTTAACACCCCACTCATATGAGATACAAACTTTCATTAAGAGTTCAAAGACTCAACCTCCACAATTAATTATAGGATAAATGTACTCACATCCTAGGGATTGAATAAAATTAATATTAGTGCATTTCACAATCAGTCATCGTATGATTCATTTTTCCCAGTGAACTTAGTTATAGGATCTCTAGTCCCCATGTTGGGTTTCCTCATATATGACTAAAAAATTTGTGAGATTGAATTTCACCCCCCCCCCCCTAGATGTTTTTTAGACTCTTTATCTTTCTAAGGCCTTAGTTTATGAATTTGCAAAATTATCACAAGTTTTAACACAACTAATATCGATGGTATACTGGTGATTAGTTTGATCTTACAATTTATTGGTTTTCCTTATAAGTATGAATTTATCATTGTAATAATGACATTGTACTCTACTATTATATTGGTGCCATCACTCAAACCTTGAAACACCATGCATTGCAAGGTAACAATATTAGTATGATAGTAAACAATAACATGATAAGGAAAGAGCCAATCCATACCCTAGATGATATCAAACTCTACCATACCTAAAATAATCAAGTCTACCTGGGGTCAATCCCTGTCAAAGACATAGGATAGGATCAATACACTCAATCTTTAACTAAAGAATCACCCACAAATGTCGATACATGAATAGGTACAGTCATGCGATCATACATCATATCAAATCCAACAGCAAAATAGGCAGACACATAAGAGAATGTAGACCTTGGATAAAATAATACAAATACAGGTCGATGGCACACTACACGATACCTGTAATAATTGTATCAGAATTCTCAACCTACGGCCTTACTAGAAAGCATAAATATTATCTCCACTACCCTTTTGAGTCTGGGTGGTAGCTCTACCCCTAGTTTGCTAAGTTGTGGTCCCATTGTTCGAAGCTCTACCACCCCTGCCTTATTGACCCCTAGCTGGAGGCATTGGTTCTCACTGGAGTAGAATACGTATGTTGGGACCCTGAATGAGTCTATTAATGATAAAAGTTGCAGTGGGAAGTTCCTCAACCCGTAGAAATAAAGGAAGGTTAGCATGAGGTAGGAGAGTTAATCTAGTTTCAACAATATGCCTATGTTTTCTTTCTAAAACATTATTTTGTTCAGGTGTTAGGACATGAAATATACTTGACAATACCACAATCTTATGAATATTTAATAAAGTGTATTTTGATGAACCTACCCCATCTATCAAGCTGGAATACCTTAATCTCTTTGGAAAACTCTTTTTCTACCATTTTTTGAAATTTTACAAATACTTCAAAAAGTTCGGATTTCCTTTTCAGTGGATAAAAACAAGCATACTTTCTATCATAATGTATAAACACTACATAATATCTCATATGTTGAGAGGATTAAACATGATTAGGCCCCACAAATCACAATGAATTTTCAATAAATGTCCCTTTTCAATTTTATTTCTTAAGCCAAATTTTACTTAGTGCGAGTAGATTCTTAGTTTCATAGGAACTACAAGGACTTCTTGTAATTTTAGGCACCATCTATTTGTATTCCAAACATGGGTTATGTCTAAATGTGATCTATTCCCAACAATGACTTTGTCTAGTCTATTGTATTGTTTAAGTTAAGATAAAATACTTGAGTTATGTGCCATATAACTACTTGCTTCTGAGTCCACATACAAAGTGTCATGTTGATGAATCAGAGATTTGGACTCATTCGGGGACTTGTTTATATAGATTTAGTGTCCTCAAGTGGTTAATTTATTCCATAAACTGATGTTAAATCCTTGATTTTTAGGTATATGGATTGAGGAGCAAAGCAATGTGGCAGTGAGGTATTGGTTCGATTTCATTAGTAGCTCAATCATACCATCACAGAACGAGTCGATCCTCTACCACACAAAGGTGGCCTGTCTTGGATCCAATTTTTAAGGAACCACAAAAATTTAAGTGCAATTATAAGACAATAGATGGCCATGAGAGATAGGTAGCGATATACATCTCTTCCTTTTCCCGATGTTGATCACCAAGTTGTACAAACGAGCTCATGTGCCACATGTTGAAAAAATAGATGTGGAAGTGACTCCCAACTCCTCTACTGACATCCGGCATATTAAGGCCAAGTACTTAAAGGATGAGGCTGAGAAGAAAAGGGCAACTTCGGTTGATACATCCCAGACGGTTGATATTGAGACACTACTTATAGAGGCAGTATTGCCTACTCTGGCCACTGGCCTTCAGGTATTTCCAGCTCTGCCCCGTCTATGACTCCGAGTTCTTCTACCGCTCCAGTACCTCCTAGGTCTGCTGCTAGTACCGCTGCTTCTTCACCTCCATTCATCCATGCCATGCTGCTATGGATGGGGCACCTATCCCATTCTGTTGACATGCGTGCCGCTAAGCTAGAGGCTACGGTCCCTGGGATGATTTATAGAGCTCTCACCACTGCACTGACACCTCTTAGAGATGCTATCGATGCCCTCACGGCGAGGATAGAGGTGTGTAAGAGAGGTTAGAGTGCTACTCATGAGGTGACGGCCTTAAAGGCTGCGATTGTAGAGTTGAGAAAGGATGTGGACTAGCTGAAGTCCATTGATATGTCTCTGATTTTTTGGATGGTGGAGATCCCTGATGACTTGGACATAGATATTCTGGCATGTTTTGATGTGCCTCCGGCTACCACCGGAGATGAGGTTAGAGTTAATGATGCGGCTTTAGAGTCCAAGGCTGAGAGTGATGAGGAGTAGCTTGGTGTTCAGGAGGATACCACCTACGATGGGATGAATGGGGTCGAGGAAGATATGGTACATTTGGCCATTCAGACATCTTTGAGGGATACTTCTATAGAATGCTCCAGTGGAGCTAGTGTTGATGTTGCACCGGGCACTGATTCCCAATCCCAGAGTGTGATCCTAAGCATTGATGCTCCAACATATGGAGTGACTGAGATGCAGACTTCACCCCTGGCTTAAACTGGCAGGATGACATTTTTACCTCCCTCTCTATTGTTTTTATTGATTATCTTTGTTTTAGTTGCATTTGAGGACAATTTCTTTTCTTTTGTGAGTGGGGTGAGGTATCTCCATACCTACCTTTTGTTATTCTATTTTATTTGTGAATATTGGGTTTTTTTAATCTATATATGTGTTTTGATTGTGTTTTTATCGTAAACTTGTAGATGCTTTAGCTTGTGGCTCCTTGTTTTGAATGGAAATGGTTTTGAACCTATTTTAAAAATTTGTGCAACCTCTAATTTGTATGATTGAGCCTATTCTTGTGTGAATTTGAGTATCAGTGATGATCAATACTGATGACTTGTATAGTGCTCTTAATTGAACGAAATGAATATGTGGCTACGATGAGGCCAATGAAGTTGCATAGACAATGTGTGAACTTTTAGCATCTTGTTTTGACTAGCCGGTTATCGAATGAGTCTCTCGTGATGAACATTGCACACTAGTTAGAAAGTGTGGAGTCTTGTTTGATATTGGTGTCAATGCCTTGTGTGATGAGCTTAACTTGAACATTGTGTGTGATGACACCTAGAATTTTCCCCGTTGGTCTGGTTGACTAAGTGATGCAAGAACTTGAAATGATCATAGGCAACCATTTTGAAGAGTGAAACAATTTGACAAAATATCTCTTTTGTGTCCAACCTTGTGAGATGGGTGAACCTTGCTTGAACCCTTTTGAGCCTTATCCTTTTCTTGGAAGAAACTTGAACAATTGTGATCCCTCTTTATCCACTAACACATAATTTTCATTAAGTGTGGTTTGTTTGAATAGCCAACTTAGGCCAAAATCCTATGTTAGGGGTATTGTGAAAAGAGAAGAGAAAAGAAGAAAGCAAAGAAAAAGAATGAAAAAAGTTGTGAAATAAAGTAGTGGAAGTAGCAAAAGAAATGGGGTATCCAGTAGTGCATTTGAAGTTGAATAATAGGGGTGAATTATGAGCATTATCAAAATGGTAAAGAGAAGAAAGAAAGTGATGTTCAGAACACACTTCATGAAGGTAGCTGCCACTGAGCCAAAATGACCATACCTTTACACTCAGCCTATTAGAAGCCTTGAAAAGACCTTTGTGATTTTGAGAGAGCTGAAACGAATGTTGATTGGAAAATAAGGGCAAACCTTTGGGTTAAGACATGCATGTGTTCATCTTTGTGGGTGTGGGAGTTGTATGTGATTCTGGAACTATAAAATGTTGAAGAACTTTGTGTGAATAGGGAATCATCTTTCTTGTGAGGGCATTTGAGCACCTTTGTTGAGCTTGAACTTGCACTTGAAGCAAGTATTGTGAACTTGAGCACCTTTGATAATGGGTAGTCACAATTTGAATCTTTGAGTGCACAATTGATCATTGCATGAGTAAGTCGAGCAACACTTTTTGAGACATACTTTTTGAACTGTTGATCTTAAGTTTTATTTGATGACAAGAAAAAGTTTAAGTTGGGGGTGTTGATGAGTCCGAGATTTGGACTCATTTGGGGCCTTGTATATATATATTTAGTATCCTCAAATTCTCAATTTCTGCCATAAACTGATGCTAAATCCTTGATTTTAAGGTATATGGATTGAGGAGAAAAGCATGGAAACTAACAAGTAAGAAGGAACGAAACAAACTGAAGAAGTAAAGAAAGGCGAGCTTGAGGATCGCCAAAAGGACTTGGCATGTCACCGAGTGGCTACTTTGACCGCCTAAAGTTCCAGTGTGCCAGCCCTGAGGGAAGAAACCAAGTCCGCGATAGGAAAGAGGCAGTCGGCGAATCAGCAAGCAGTTCCGCGATGCAAAGAGAGATCGCCCAAAGTTACATGACTTGAGGTTGCTGAATGCCAAGGCAAAAAGGCGATAGCAGAGAGCAATGGGCGGATCGCCGAGTGGTTGGGCGAACCCGACTTATTTCACCTAATGGACCTTCATGGCTTATTTTTGGCAACTATAAATTATATTTTGAAGAGTTAATTTAATGTGTTGACAGAGGTTGACATAGGAAAAATTAGTTTAGAATACTTCTCTCTTAAGTTTTTCATAGTTTCTTAGTAGACTTGAAGGATTTTGGAAATTCAATTCGGAGATTTTGCAAGTGGGTTAATGATTTTCTTTGATTTCGAGCATTGTAAAGGCTAAATTACTCTTACCCAGTTAGTGGCTAATTGATTTGGTAATTGTTTTTACTCTTTTATGATGTTTGGCTAAAACCCCAATTATTGGGGTGTGATCATGTGATTATGGGTTGAATTAGTTTCTGGGTATTGTTAATAACTAGTTTAAATGCTAAATTAAAGTGATTTTAATCATTAATTGTGGTTCAATTTATGAATTGTAGTTGCAAATGCAGTTCTATTTTTGTGTTATTGGCTTGCTCGAGTGAGAGGTTTTTGATAGGAAACCATCTGAGGCTTCTTCTTTTGGCACATCAACTTCTTAAGCATGTGTTGATCCATTATTTTACGACAATTGTTGGAATATACAATATAGTTTAATGTCAAGACAAAGAATGCTTTAATTTTTTCTCTTAATATTTTTTTAATTCGGCGTATAGTTACCTACTTTTCGACATTTATGAGAAGACTATCATTCAAAATATTTTGTGTTAACAAATGCATAAAGCGTAGTGTCAATTAATTTCATGAATTGTATCATCTCATTAATGATTTGAGACTCATTATTTACATACATTTGCAATGCTTTTGAGTCTCTTAGTTTATTTTTATTATTGGAAAATAAAAAAATCAAAATTGACATTTTCCTAAAAAAAATGAATGGGTGAGGAAGAAGTAAAACGGAAGAATAAAGAGAAACATAAATATCGAAAGAGATGTATGGTTTTACCTTAAGGATAAATTGGACTAAATTTAAAAATCTAATAAATTGGGACTTGAGGACTAATATCTTTTAAAAAAAATTAGTTTTCTTATGATCGCAGGAAGGGCAGACCAATTTACTAATGAGATATAATTTTAAATTTCTTAAATCTAGTTATGAACATAAATAGTAAGTTATTTACAATCTTTTCAAAATTCATAGTATTGAATTCTTTCTACCGTGTCCTTGATATACCATGAGTTTACGGTATTTTTAATACATTTCACTTAAGAGTTGTGTAGTAGAACTAATTATTATTGTGCTATATTTGCAGGAAATAGACTTGGACGAGGTTGAGAGAGACAACAACTGAATTTCTACAGAAGGAGCCATCTACGGAGGTGACCTACGGACCGTAGGTCCTATCACGCTCTGTAGGATGATGTCGTAGATGGAGCATCAGGGAAGTGTTGACCAAGTGTGGAACCACGGAAGCCATTGATGGACCGTAGATCCACTACAAGAAAAATAGCCTCTAAGGAAGGGAAATATGGTCCTAAAAAGTTCAAATCTGGTCCCAAATAGTCTATTGAGACGGGAAAATGCTAGTCGCCACCCGTCCTAGAATGTTTTTTCGCTAAAGGTTAATTGGGACGAGTTCCTTTCTCTGGTCGCTGAATGAGTTTAGAGATGGGATTAATGCTAGTCGCCAAAATACTTTTGAAGACTGTATATCTCGTCCCAAATAGAGGATTTTCTTCTTTGAAAACTAGTCATTTTCTTGTCGTTAAATCCCTTTAGGGACTAGCAATGAACTTGCCCTAGATTACTCTTTAGGGAGGAGCAACTATCTTGTCCTAGATTACTTTTTCTTGATGAGCGACCACGTCGGCTTAGATTGTTTTCGCGACTAGCAACACCTCGTCCTAGATGATCTTTTAGGGATAAGAGGTTGTCTAATCCTAGATGAAACTTTTAGAGACAAGAAACTATCTTGTCTTAGATGAACTTTTAGAGACGAGCAAAATTTCTGGTCTCTAACTGACCATCAGTACTTCTGGAACTTCATTTCACAAAAATAATAAAAATTTCATCAATAAATATAAGATCTCTACTGTAAATCTCTATACAAAAGGCTAATATAAATATAAAAAAAAAGGTGAACATCCCATGGTGTTAGTTTCAATATTTGTTTAACAAAAAACCGTTAGTAAATTAACAATATCTCAAGCAAAATAATAATAGTCTTGTGCATCTTCTATACTTGCATCTTGACTTGTAGCTTCATTCTTCACAAAAGTACACCGAAATTCACCAAGGGTTGTCCAAAAATATTAACAAGCTGCAAGAACATATAAGAAAAATTGAGTAAGAAAACTTTGATAGTGTATCCCAAGTCTTATAAAATATCTACAGATTACATTCATTATAAATGCATTAAATCCCAGACAACTATAGGCTGCATGAAATCCCAGAAAGCTGTAGACTACATTCACTAGAATGTACGGCTACGATGAGGCCAAATGAAGTTGCATAGACAATATGTGAACTCATTGCATCTCGTTATGGTTAGCCATTTATCGAATTAATTCTCTTATAATGACCGTTGCACACTAGCAAAAGTGTGTAGTCTTGTTTGACTTAAGTGTCCATGCCTTGTGTGATTAGCTTGCTTTGAAACTTGCCTGAAAAAACCTAGAATTTGCCCTGTTAGTCAAATTGATTTAGAAAGGTGTCCTCTTGAAATGATCTTAGGAAATTTTAAAGAGTGTGAGCCAAATTTGACATATACCTCTTTTGTGGCCTACCCGTAAGCGTGTGAAACTCTTTTGAACACCCTTTGAGCCTTACCTTTCTTTGGAAGAACCTTGATGTACCCTAGACCTTACTTGACCCGCTACCTATAATCCTCTAAATTTGTGGTTTAGTGAATAGCCAACTTAGGCTTAGCCTAAGTTGGAGGTGTGGTGAAGGGAAAAGGAGAACTCAAGAAGTGCAAGAAAAGCCCCCCTTAACCGATGGTATTGCATAAAAATGGAACCCCTTCAATAAAAAAAAAAATTAACCAAAAAGTGATGACGCCTATGTGGGATCATTTACGTAAGTGTCCGAATAAGCCAAAAAGTGAGGGCGATGATGAAGGACACTATTTTGATCAAGATGTTTCATGAAAACAACTTGCACATGCCATTATCTTACACGAGTTTCTTCTCTCTATTGTTGATCATGTCGGATTAGGAACTTTGTTGCGAGTCTCCAACCTATGTTTAAAATGGTTTCAAGAAATATGATAAAGAATGACATACTGAAATTTTTTGACAATTTGAAATCAAAAACTGCTAATTTGTTGGATAAAGTCACGAGTAGAGTTGCAATAACAACCTGTATGTGGACTTCAAGTGGAAACAAAAAAGGAGGCTATTACTGGACATTTTATTGATGATTCATGGAGTATTCAAAGTCATATTTTTAGGTTTGTTTATGTTCCCGCTCCACATGATAAAGATGTGTTATGTAGTGCTTTGGTTAATTGTTTATTTGATTGGAATCTTGAACGGAGAATATCAACTATCACAATTGATAATTCTAGTACTAACAATGCAATGATGAGAACCTTATTAGATGAGAAACTTAATCAAAGAGATTTGTTATTAGATGGCCGAGTGTTTCATGTAGGTTGTGCCGCACACATCTTAAATCTGATTGTCCAAGAAGGGTTGAAGGTGATAGGAGAAAGTATTGGCAAAATACGTGATAGTGTCTTCTATTGGATTGGATCAGCCGATAGATTTGAGAGATTTGAAGAGGCTACACTTCTGCTATGTTGTTCTTGTAAGAAGAATTCGGAGTATGATTGTTCTACCCGTTGGAATTCAACATATCTAATGTTGAGAACAACCTTAGAATACAAAGAAGTGTTTAACAAACTGAGTCTAACTGACTCAAACTATAAGTTGTATCAACGAAAGAGCAATTGAGTCATGCAGAAGATGTTTGTGGGAAGCTCAAACTCTTTTACCATATCACTGAACAATTTTCAGGGACTCAATATCCAACTTCCATTCAACACTTTACAAAAGTTTCTGAAATTAAGATGCAGTTGGAAGATTAGGCGAAAAGCTTTAATCCCTTGATTAGCTCTAGGACGTCTGCTATGTTATTGAAATTTCAAAAGTATTGGGATGATGTGCTTGTTATAATGGGTATAACTGCAATCTTTGATCCAAGATATAAGATGAAGTTGGTAGAGTTCTTTCTTCCACAAATTTATCGTAAAGACGCTTTAACTAAAATTCAAGAAATTTGATCTCAGTATTATGATCTCTTTCATGATTATATTATTAGACTATCTTCTCCAAGGGGGTTCTTTGAAGTATCTAGCTCTAGTGAAGTCGCTAATCCTATTAAAGGTGATCGACTATCGTGCTCTAATAGATTTGTTTCTTCGAGTCGAGCTACCATGGAGATAAAATTAGAGTTGCATTTATATTTAGAAGAGAGTTTACTACCACGGACTTCATCATTTGATAACTTGAGTTGGTGGAAGACAAACGGATTGAAATTTACTACTTTACAAAAGATGGCTCGTGATCTCTTAGCCATTATTGTGTCTACTGTTGCTTCTGAATCAACATTTAGCACAAGTGGGAGGTTGATTAGTCCGCATCGAAGTAGATTGTATACTTTAGAAGCTTTAATGTGTGCTCGCACATGGTTATGGAATGAAATAAATGGTATGCAATTTTTTCATTGTTATCTTATTAGTTATTCAATTCTTACAAGTATTATAATTTTCTTCTCAGGTTTGACTTCAACCATCAATAAAGTGTCATGTCCAACGTTGATTGATGAAGAGGAAGAGCCGGAGTTTAGTTTCATGCCCAATGATGATTGATGAAGAGGAAAATGTGGAGTCATATTTTGTCGACAAGATGAAGAGGAGAAACTTTATTCAATTTCTATAAGTCACTCTTTAACTACATTAGTTTCTTAGCAAGAATGACATTTGATTTCCCTGTATATTTTAAGATGTCCACAATCAAACTTTGAAACAATATTTCATTTTGGAAGTTTTGCTGGGAAAGGACCCAATAGTGCTCTTGAAGCACTTTACTGATTGTTGTTGCTGGAAAAGGACCAAATATTTCATTTTGGAAGTTTAAAAATGAGTATTGTTCTATTGAATTTCAAGATGTGTGGTAGTAAAATTTGGATAGATATATCTTCCTGTATGATGTCCTCATTATTGTTGTAAATGGGGTAGGGTAGGGTAGGGCTTAACGGGATAGGGCGGGGCAGGGCAATCTATTTGAAAGATGTTAAACGGGGCAGGGTAGGGCGGGTCTAAATGTTAATAGGTCAAGGTTCCCCTGCCCTAACCCGCCCCATATACGTCCCTACGCTATGGTAATTATGAGTTTCTGGTTATGTCTTTTGGCCTAACAAGTGCACCTGCAGCGTTCATAGATCTTATGAACAGAGTATTCAAGACTTATCTAGATATGTTTGTTATCATATCCATTGATAACATTCTTATCTATTCAAGGAATAAGGAAGATCATGCTAGTCATCTCAGAATCGTTCTTCAAACTCTCAAGGATAGAGAGTTGTATGCTAAATTTTCCAAGTTCAAATTTTGGCTTGAGTAAGTGGTGTTCTTATTGTTCCTGGTGATGGGATTTGAGTTGACACTCAAAAGATAGAGGTAGTGCAGAACTGGCCCAGACCCACATCTCTAATTGATTTTAACAGTTTCTTGGGATTGGTTTGTTATTATAGTAGTTTTGTCGAGGGGTTCTCATCTATTTCATACCTGTTGACTAAGTTAACTCAGAAAACAGTAAAGTTTCAATGGTCTGAAGCTTGTGATAAAAGCTTTCAGGAATTGAAAACTAGGGTGACTAGTGCCTGAATATTGACCTTACCAGAAGGTACGCAAGCTTTTGTGGTATATTATGATGCGTCCAGGGTTGGACTGGGTTGTGTATTACTGCAGAATGGCAAGGTTATAACTTATGCCTCCAGAGAGCTTAAGATTCACGAGAGGAATTACCCAACCCATTGATTTAACACCTCAAATACACCTCATCCGATTCTTGGTGTAGACGATCGTTATGTAGAATAAAATCCAATAAAGACTGGGGGGTCGAATCCACAGGGAACAATACGTGTTTAAATTTATTTATGAAGTTATAAAGTGGTCTAAGTGGTTATAGGTATAGAAATTATCGAAAACATACAAAAAAGTCTAAGGGAGTGACAACGAATGTCATATGGAGGGTTTTGATTTGCAATTAACAACTAAAACAAGTATGAAAATAGTGGAAACAACAATATTAAGAGGAATTCTGGGGATGTGATCATTTCTAAGATAATTATGCTATATGGGTAATTGAAATTTAACAATACTTTGCTGAAACATTATGGGTAGGCTGGACGAGAAAATGATCAAAATGATCCTTAATGTATAGTGGTTGCTTTATTTTGGTCCTTAATATAATTTACATGATCAACATAGTCCTTAATGTATTATAAAAAGTGCTCAATTTGATTCTTTACCCTAGAAGTAACAAATCCAACAAAAAGTTCTATTAAGTTTAACACTAGTACTTCACTAAAAAATAAATCCAAAAACCTTTTGCTTCCCCTTCAATTGTTACGTTTTCCATCAAAACCTCTGGTTCAAAGAGATTGTGCTGCTTCTTCTTCTTCTTTTTCCACTTCCGCCATCATAAGGAACTTTCCTCTTCTCTGTGAATAGAAATTGTCAAAAAGAAAATATTTTTCTCTTCTCAGTTCATCCTTTAAGTTCTAATTTCAAAGCTTCTCCAATTCAAAAGTGATAAATGAACTCTAATAAAAGAAATATTTGAAGTCTTTATTATCATTGTTAAGAAAAATCGATAATATTTAAAGTTAAATACAAAAGCTCTAATCAAATCCCCTATTTGAAAGTGATGAAATTGATCCAGAATCAATATTTGTGATTCCAAAATAAAAATAAAAATTGAATGAAGTTGAAAATATATTGGAAGTATTTGTAAATGGACAGAAGATATACCCGAACTGTGAAATCTAAAAACCAAATCTATAAGTGCAATAGCTTTCTCTCGAACAACTATTATGATTCAGGCGATTTCTCTCGAACATCAAAAAGGTTGAAAAGATAAACAACCCACAGCTTTATTGGATCCGCTCTGTTGAGCTAGATAGGTAGAATTGGGTTTAGGATTCACTCTTTCGAGCTGAACCCATTTCAACCTAATACCTACAATCATTAATTAAAAACTTTGGTTCCAAAAATTCTCTCTCAAGCAAGCCAAGAACTCAAAATTAGAATTGCATTTACAACTACAATCAATAGATTAAATCACAGTTATTGATTAAACCCACATTAAAACAACAATTTCATCATTAAACAACAATACCCATAAGATAATTGGACAATAAAACACATGATCACACCCTAGGAATTGGGGTTTTAGCTACACATCATAAAAATAGAGAAATGATTACCAAATACATTAGCCATGATCTGGAAAAAGGTTCCCAAGTCTTTAGAATGGTCTAAAATGAGTAACTTCCAAGACCCACTTGCAAATCCTCAAAATCAAGCTTCAAAACCTTCAAAGTCTATAATGGAAACTTAAAAGCTAAGAGAAAATTCGAAATCTAGAACTTAGGGAATTCGAACTAGAAGAACTATCTATGATTTCATTTCAAATTCCAATTTATAGTCTAAATAGCCATTGAGCGGAATAAGTTGGGCCTTATCAGACAGGTTGGCGATCTGCCCTTTGCTCCCATCCATCACCGGTTTGCGTTGGCCATTTGTGCTCAAGGTTCTATGATTTTAGGCAATATAGGTTGCCATCGCGGAGTCATTCGATGATTCGACGACTATCCATTTATGTCGATAAGCTGGTTCTTCCCTAGGGCTGGCACTCTAGAATTTTGGGCGGGCTAAAGAGACACTTGGCGGTTCGCCGAGTGGTCTTGGCGATCACCAGGATCACTTTTCTTCACTTTTTCATCTTGTTTGCTCCTTTTTGACCTGTAGTGTCCTTGCCTTATTTCTTAGCCTACATACCTGTAAATTAATGCTTTAACATCAATTTATAGCACAAATTAGGCATTTGAGGAGACTAAAACTATCAAAACAAAGCCCTAAATGAGTTGAAATCTCAGACTCATCAACACCCCCAACTTAAACTTTTGCTTGTCCTCAAGTAAAACTCAAGATCAATCGGTTCAAAAAGGCTGTCGACAAATAGTGTTGCTTAAGTCGCAAGATGAATGCACACAAAATGTTCAAATTACACCTACACTTCTCAATTGTGAACTCAAAGATTCAAATTGTGACTTACCATTATCAAGTGTACTCAAGCTCACAATGATTGCTTCAAATGCAACTTCAAGCTCAACAAAGGTACTCAAATTCCTTCACAACAAAGATGATTCCATATTCACACAAAATTCCTCAAAAATTTAAAGTCTCGAAATCACATACAACTCTTACACTCAAAAAGACAAACAAATGCATGACCCTACCCATATGCTTGCCCTTATTTTCCAATCAACATTCGTTTCAGCTCACTAAAGATCACAAAGGTAATTTTAAGGCTTGTAATGGGGCTGAGTGTAAAGGTATGGTCATTTAGGCTTACTGGCTTCTACCTTCATGAAGTATGGCCTGGAAATCACTTTTTCTCCTCCTCTTTAATATTCGTACATGTTCCCAATCCACCCCTTTATTCAACTAAACATGAATCACCGGATACCCCATTTGTTTTACTATTCTCACACACTTTAGTTCACAACTTTTGCTCTTTTTCAGTCTTTTTCTTCTCTTTCTTTTTTTTCTTTTCTCTTCTTTTTTTTTACATGTAGGGGTTCCATCTTTTTCAAAACAATCCATCAAAGGGGAAATTTTTCACAATTCTTGACTTTCCTTCTTTTTCACCACACCCCCAATTTAGGATTTTTTTTACATTTCTTGACTTTCAAACGAACCAATACTTCATGAAGGTTATGGGTGATGGGATAAGGAGGTCAAAGTTGTTCAAGTTTCTTCCAAGAAAAGGATAGGCTCAAAAGGTGCCAAGAAAGGTTCACACATCTCACAAGGTTGGACACACAGTGAAATATTGTCAAATTGGCTCACTCTTCAAAATTCTTGCCTAAGATCATTTCAATTGCCTGCTTCAACCAATCAAACAGACCAACAGGGAAAGTTCTAGGTGTCATCAAGCACAATGGTCAAGACAACCTCACCACACAAGGCATTGGTACAATTATCAAACAAGACTCCACACTTTTAGCTAGCGAGCAATGTTCATTAGAAGACACTCAATCAACAATGAACTAGTCATAATGAGATGCTAAAAATTTACATATTATATATGTAACTTAGTTAGCCTCGTCGTAGCCGCACATTCATTTTATTCAATTAAAAGCACTATTCAAGTCATCGGTATCAACCACAACCGACACTCAAATTTGAACAAGAACAACCACAATCACATAAAAAAGAGGTCGTAAAATTTTAAATACTTGGTTTATTTTTATATCTAAACAATGGGCCACAATTTAACAACAACCAAGATATATATATATATATATAAACCAATGAGCTGTATTATTCACAAACCAAAATCAGAATAAAGTCAATAGTCATAAAACATCCCAAATGAGGTAGGTATGGAAATACGTCATCATATAAGAAAAAAATGCAGTTGTCCTCAAATGCACCTAAAAATAGAAAGTAGTCTGAAAAGTAGCAGAAAAGAGGCAAAAATAATCATTTTGCCAGGCAAGGCCTAGGTGAAGTCTACATATCTACAGCTCCCTCTGTATGGGAATCTGTGCTCAGTGTCTCACCTATCAGGACTCTCTCTGTTTGCGCATCAATGCCTAGTGTCTCATCATCCTTGGCTCCACTTGAGCCTATCATAGAAGTATATTAAAGTGATGCCTGCCTAGCAGTTTCGAACATTGTACCCTATAAGTAAATCAAGTCATCACAGACAATCTCCTCTCAAACATCAAAATGCGTCTCATCCGTCTTATCCGCTGACTCAGCAGCAACATCATCAGTTCTAACCTCATCTCCGGTGGTAGCCAGAGGCACCTCAAAACATGCTGGAATATCTGCACTCAGCATGTCTGGATTTTCCACGGTCCCAAACAACATAGACATATTGGTGGACTTCAGCAGGTTCACAACCTTCCTCAACTCAGTAATATCTGCCTTCAAGGCCATCACTTCATCTGAAGCACCTTGGGTCTACTCATAGGTGCGACTCTAATGGTAATGGAATCTAGTGCCAACCTGTGATCCTTCATCTCAACTGTAAGTAGGGCAAAGACAACAGCTATAACCCTTTCTATCATCCCAAGCATAACAGCCTCTACCCAGGAGGTACGCATATCAGTAGAATGGGCTAAATGGCCCATCTCGTAAAGCATGGCCTAGGTGATAGGGGTTCGGAAAAAAAAAGCAGCAGCACCAAAAGATTCTGGGGGAGGGGGTGCAGCAGATGTATTTGGAGTCTCAGAAGAGGGAGGTGTCGATGTACTTGAGGGCCCACTGACTTCATTAGGCATGAATATTTGTGTAGGTAACATATCAATGTCGACCTCCAGCGATGTACCCCCTGGTGTTGCCCTCCTCCTGTCAGCCTCATCCCGCTGGTACTCGGCCTTAATACGTCAGATATCAGTAGAGGAGGTGGGTCTCACATCCATATTTATCTTCTCATCTCGAGGAACATGGTCCCTTCTGCATAGCTCGGTGATCTACACTAGGAGTCTAAGCGAAGTTTGTATCTGCTTGGCCCTCATGGCCATCTCTTGCTCAATTAATACCCACAAATTCAGTGTCTGGGTAGAACTGATGGACACTAGATAGGCCGCCTGCGGGTGCCTTAGGATGGACTCATTCTGGGACGGCATGGTAGTGTGGCAGATGAACCCGAACCAGTATCTGGCAGCAACATTCATGTCCTTCTTCTCTATCGTTGGACCAGCCTCTTTCCACCTTTAGATGGCATAAGATATAAGGGGTTCCAGCCAACCGTTTATATCCTCCAAGGTCTTCTTTTTGACCAAACTAATGTATTGATGGATGAAATTATAAGTGCACCACCCCAGAACAACATTTATGTCAGAACTTTCTCACTTCACCTTCTTACCCTGGATTATTACAGAATCAATTGGTTTGAAGGCACTAGCCTTCTTCTTCCCTTTTGGCACCAAGTCTCCGTAACCTGAATAGAACTCCCGGACCCAATTGGGAATGTAGGGGCCCCAAGGTGTAGTGAAAATATCGAACTTATGGAAATTTAGAGGGTTCAATATCTCTGGATGCTTTCCCACTACTCCATCTATGGACATTCTTTTCTCCTCTAGAATGGTCCTCAATCCCTCGGAATTTAGTCGATTGAGTGACCAGGGAGGAGGACCTTGTACTGGTGCCACCGGTACCACAGTCTGTGTTGGAGCTGCAGCTAGAGAAGGAGGGGTCTTAGGAATCAGGATCCTAGCCGAATCATTTATCGCCTTAAAGTGAAGCTCTGCTCTCTGAGCCTTAATAGCTGGTCATCGTCGGGCTCATAGATGGAAGCCTAAGAATCCTGTGACTCCCCCTCACTTTTGGATGTTGTGAGGTGTGTCTAGTAGACTCCCTCACTGTTGTAGCCGGCATCCGATGTCTCAACCACGGGCGTCTTGCCCTTTCCTTCAATTTTCCCTTCCTTTGTAGGGTGTTTTATTTCCTTATCTCGGGATGCAGCTACATCCTCATTTATAACCACTCCATGTGCGCGTTGCTAAGGCGACATGTCTCTATTGGAAACATTAGGTCTATCCATTCCTGCAAAACAATGTAGCAACATTTAGAAATATTCCAGAAAATCTTCAGAAAAAGAATCGCAGGAAGACTCGCCGAACCGGTTGGCAAGTCACCAAACCACTTTGGCGAGGTAGGTCGGGCTCGCCACGCGACTTTGGCGAGCAAGGTCAGACTCGCCGAACGACATTGGCGAGCCAGGTCAGGCTCGTCGAAAGTTCTAGAACAAAAATTACAAAAATTCAAAGCTAGTCAGCGATATCTAGGGCCATTTGGCAGATCGCTGACATCAATCGGTGAACTAAAAGTAGCTCACCGAAAGTTATAGTGTATTTGAAGGAATTAGGGGCGTAGAAGGGTAATCAAGAAGTTCTTTCGGCAAGCTCAAGCATATCACCGAAAGTTACAGAACAAAAACTCAATATTTAGAGAAATTAAAGGCGATCTAAGGGGACTTAGGCGAATTATTGAACCCTTCGGTGAGCTAGACTCAGCTCACCAAATGGCCCAATGTGCCAGTTTTTACCCCGTACTTCAAAATCCATCCCATAGCACACTAAAACAAAATTAAACAACTATACTATGAAATTAAAGAAAGACCCATACTACAATTCCCTCGGGGTACTCAAACTTCCCCCGATTTGGCCAAAATTGGACAATTGACGTCTTTTGCCCTTAAGAATGACATCAACCGCTCCATCATTGGGTAAAATATGACATTTAATACAATACGGGGTTACTCATACTTCAACCCACTAGACCCAACACATTTTCAACACAACCCAACAATTTTGACTCGATTTCAACAAGAAAGGACACGAGAATTAACCATTTACAATCGATTAGGCACGAATTCATTTACAATTGGGCAAACAAATAGACACATGATGATTACCCAATGATATTCACTAATATAACATCACAGGGATTCGAGGTCAACCACAAATAGAGTTCAGGGTTCGAAAAACCAACCATTTATGTCGAATGAGATTTGTAAAGCTAGGCAGCAAAGAAAATTCAAATTTTGTTTCGAGTAATGATCCCAATACAATGAAAGTGAAAGTGCAAAAATATTTAAGAACTAATAGTGGTGAGAGAGTACTGTAGTTAAAAAGGTGAGAAAATGAAGGATTTTTGAATTTAAAATCGTTTGGCCCTTTTAAAACCTTTCTGTTCGCGCGCCAGTTGACGGTATAAGTCGGGCTCGCCGACCCACTCGGCGATGTGCCGAGTGGTAATTTGGCTTGTTGAGTTTTACAAAACTTCCAGCAATTTGGGGATTCCAACGGCGGACAAATTCGGGCTCGCTGACCTGTTCCAGTGAGTCATCGACTGTAACTTTAGCTCACCTAATTGCCCATTTTCCAACACTTTTTGCTTTTGAACCTACACAATCAACACTCATTATTAAAAAGCAATAACCAAAGCATCAAAAACTTGGGTTGCCTAAAACAAAGTACCTTATTTAACGTCGTGGAACGACAGAAATACCAATTCAAGCTTCATTGTTGGGGTTGGCCGTTATGTCACTAGGTAACCCTCATTTTTTCCTTGGATTCAACTTAGTCGAAATTTGACCTATTTGTGACTCCAACTACTTAATCGAGACTGAATGAGAAGTCACCATTTGATTGAGAGTTGAGACGTCCTCCTTCATCTTTTTCAACACTTTGTCTTACCTTTCAACCTTATTGAGAATGCATGCAGCAATGTCTTCTTTACGGAAGTTCTCTGGGTAAGCTCTTTGCTCTTTAGGCTTTTGGCATTAATTAGGTGGGACATATATATTCTTGTCACCATCCCTTTCCTTCCAAGTAGCATTACGATCACACCATTCCCTATCACGATCTCTCCATCCATCGTCTCTATTCGAACCTAGATTTCGACCCGGCCTTGGGTAATTTGAACGAAATCCTCCTCCTTGATTTGTAAGGAAGTTCACTTCCTCATTGTACAACACTTCAAATTGTACTTCTTTGGGGATTTCTCCGCCAATACCCACATCATTTGCGCTCTTCAACCCATTACCCATCATATTTTTTGACAATAAATCAAGCTGGGTCATCATTCTCTTGATCATTCTCGATGTGCTCTTTTCTTATCCTAAAAGTGATAAGAGACACCTGGTCATCACGAGTGTACCACAATCTATTTATCTTGGTTATGCCATCAAGGAATTGAGACACTACTTTATATGGTTGTTGCATTTTACCTCTAAGAACAACTTGATCATCAACTCCTTTGTTCAGCGAGTCAAGACTCATATAGAAATATTGCAGTATTATGTGGTTTGGCAGTTCGTGAGTGGGACACTGAAGTACCTACTTCTAAAATCTTAACCACGTCTCGCATATAGGTTCACCCTACAAGTGTTTGAAACCTTGGTTAATATCTCTGAGCGTCATCAACTATGACGGGGGAAATAATCTCACATAGAACGCTGTGGGCAGCTCATCCTAATTGGTGATGGAATCCCTCGTAACTCAACAAACTATTTGGTAGCTTCACCCATCAAAGAGAATGGGAACAACCTGAGACGAACTGATTCTTGTGATATGTTCTTGAATTAGAACGAACCACAAACATCCACGATGTTCTGAATATGCTCATGGGGTCTTCGTGGGCCAGTGTCACGACCCAAGCCTAGGGCCTAGACGTGACCGGCGAATGGGGAACCCGAAGGAACCCCAAACAAGCCTCATAGCATATCATTACACATCCTTGGTCGCGGAAGCAATTAAAATGACCAT
>JAJOOR010028339.1:0-16957 GCA_036250505.1 Solanum acaule | reverse complement strand
AAAATAACGACTCCCACTAAAAGATGTAGTATGCATAGGTCAACATAAATCAGCATGTATTAATTCAAGACACTTTGAAGCCCTCCAAGCTTTTCCAATAGGAAAATACTTCTTAGTTTGTTTTCCATAAATGCACCCTTTACACAATTCAATACAATCAATATTTGGTAGTCCAAGAACCATACTTTTGTCAACTAGCAATTTCAGGCCCTTTATATTGAGATGACCATACCTCAAATGCCACAACTTCGACTCATCCTTTGCACTTGCAGCAAGCGCAAAACTTTCCATGTTAGAAACATCTAGTGGAAACATCTTGTTTGGCGTCACAGTGATGCGAATCTTTTTGCCTGACTTCTTGTTTGTAATGACACAAGCATCGTCATCAAACCAAAGAGAATGCCCATCAGACATTAGTTATCCAACACTCAACAAATTGTATCCTAAATCAGGTACAAATTGAACGTTGTCCAACATGTTTACTTTGTCGTGGCTAGTGTTAATACCCACAGTGCCTTTTCCTTCAACCTGCATCTCTTTTGCGTTGCCAAGCTGCACCTTTTTCTTTTGCTTCTCATCTAGCTCCTGGAACAAAGATTTGGTGCCTGTCATATGATTTGAACAACCACTATCTACAAACCATACATCACTTGTCTTGTGATCTGTATCAATGCAAGCCATAAAGAGATAATTCTCTTCCTCATTTTCTGTTGCTGCAAAGTTTATTTTCTGGTCTTTATACCAACAATTAGACTTTATATGCCCGTAGCACTGACAATGATGACATTGAATGCCATTCTTTGTGTTACTTTGCTCATTGGACTGCCTATGCCCATCATTCCTTCCTCTGCCTCTTCCATAGCCACGACCTCGACCACTACGGAATCCTCCTCTTCCTCGACCTCTGCTTGCTGGACCATTGTTCTCACCATATTTGGTTGTTGCTTCCTTCACCCGGAATGCTTTATCTTCATTCTTTTCAATAGATCGATTGAGTCTCGCCTCATGGGCTTGAAAAGATCCCATCAGTTCATCAAAGGAAAAAACTGATTGATCCTTAGACTCTTCTATAACAGCAACTACATGATCAAATTTTGGAGTCAAGCTTCGCAGTATCTTTTCCACAATTGTTTGATCAGTAACTTTCTCGCCACATGATCGAATTTTGCTGACAATTGCCACTGCTTTGGACAAGATATCAGCAATTGATTCTCTATTTTTCATCATCAAGGTTTCAAAGTCACACCGTAGTGATTGCAATCTCACCACAATGACCTTTGAATCACCTTGAAACTCCTTCTGTAGAATGGACCAAGCTTGCTTTGATGTGGTTGTTGCTGCGATCCGTGAAAAGTGGCTATCATGAACTGCCTGCTGAATAAAAACCAGTGCTTTAGCATCTTTTTTCTTACTGTCTCACAGTCTATTTTCTTCGTCAGGATCTGCAAATCCTCGTTCTACCAAGTCCCAAAGATCTTGAGATGAGTATTGTTTTCATACAAATACTCCAGAATTCGTAGCTTTCTCCCATGAAGACGAGAATGAGTGGTTGTACCACACTCAATGCATTGCCATTACTTGCCATGGCTCTGATGCCAAAGATGTTGGAGTAAATAGGCAGGATAACTTTAAGAAGAAACAGAGAATTGTATGTGGAAGTCTTTTCTATTTTTCAGTTTGAAATCACAGGAAAGTACAACTTTATATAGACTTAAAAATAACAAAATACTAAGTCACTAAATGACCACTATTTCCATTAACTAAACAACTAATTACTAACCAAAACACAACTAGAAAGTACTGCACCATGATCAACATATTTGCTAACAACTAGACCTAGAATATAGGACACTACTAATAAACTTAATTGACCATGTCATACTTTGAATCAGTCTTCAATAATGGTTGTATATATTACGGTGAAAGAATTTTCAAATAACTTACTTGTTAATTTTAATTAACTTGTTTTCACACTTCTGTAGAATACTACTGATTAATATTTTTTATATGAAAGGTTAAATATATATCGAATAAAATGATTTAATATTGAAGATCAAAACTATTTGATTATTTGATAATAAATTAGTGTTAAAATAATTTTCATTAATAATGCTTATAACTTTTGATATTTTATTTTATTGTACAACAAAAAAATTATGTAGGTATTACTTCACAGGAAAGATCATTTCAATTTTATAATGATCGACCGAATTCAGAACAAGAGGTAGTTTTTTATATACCTATGGTTGATAATAGAGTTTTATATTATAAAAAATATTATTTTATAGTTTAGAAAAAATAAAATTTATAGTCACTATAATTTTCTCTTCACTATTCATTATTTTGTTCACATTATCTGCCTCAGTTAATTAGCAAAGATGATTGTATATTTTGAAGTGCAAAATATTTGAAGAACCCAGATAATCGACTTTTATTATATAAATGATTAAATTTATACTGTCTAAGATAATATGATAAAAAAGACTCAAATTACGTTGTAAATTGTGAATATATAGTGCAAATAACGTTAAATAAATATGCTTATAATTTTGATGTCTTATTTAAATGTGTAGCAAGAAAAGTAAGGAGATATTACTACAAATCAAGGATCATTTCAACTCTATTATGATCCCCCAATTTCAGAACTTGAGGTAGTTTTCCGTATTTTTATGTTTGATAATAAAGCATTATATTATGAAAATGTAATTATAAAGTTAATAGAATTAAAAATATTTGTACACAATATCATTTTTCTCTTCACTCGTTATTATTGCACTTACTTTCACTCTTCTAATTAATTAGTTGAGATGCTTGTGTATTTTGAGATGAATGAATTTCTAAATGATATAAGAAGTTATTTTTTATATATTTGTAGTATACAAGATAATTTTCAATTTATTTCTTCTTATATTTTAGTAGAACATAAATAACCAACAATTTTACATAAAAGATAAAGTTATTATTGTATATTGTCACGACCCAGACCATCGTGATTGGCACCCACACTAACCCTCCGGTGGGAGAACCATTAATACTAATTAGTTAACCAACTCTAATCAAATACTAAAGTATTTAAGTTATGGAAGCAAGTTAAAAAGCTAAAAACTGAAGTTCCCATAAACTTCCAAAAGATTTAACAACTAAACAATGCGGAAATACGCCTAGAACCTGAAAGTCAATGTACCAAAATATCTAACAATGAACCAAAGTCTAAAGGAACAATGAGTACAACCCAACTAAACATAAGACTATCTAACGAACTAATAACTAACTAGAAAATCTAAGTCCAAAATGTGGACATAGACGTAAGGAGAACTCATGGCAGCCCTAAAGAACTAGCTCACCCTTTAATTCGATCAACGATCACTGATCTTCTAATCGAGGTCTGTCAATAGCCACCTGAAGATACACTATACTCAACAAAGAAAGAGCAAGTGCAATATTAGTACACAACCATAATGAACTGGTAGGATCACACGGCTATCCCACTAAGTGCAACATATATAAGCTATTACAACAATATAATCACATGCATATATCGAACATAAACAATACTATCAACATTTACGAACAAGGTGCAGTTTCACATTTCTCAAGATACACAATTATATCAAATCATTGGTCCTCTCATGGAACCCAAACAGTTAGCATACCGGAACGTGATACCCAATCCACTGTTTATGCCAGAACGTGGCAACCGATCTCATAATTATGCCGAAACGTGGCAATCGATCCAAGTTAGTGTGTCGGAACGCAACATTCGATCCATTCAACAAGCCACAAGCACAATCACAAAGTACATTCTCATAACCATACAATCAAGTCATGATTCATGGCACTCATCATTCATATATATCCTCATTTACAATTAATGTGATCAATAATGCAACATTCACATACATACACGTATGATAATGGAGCAAGAACAAACATACATCACAGAATCATAGAATCACAACTATCACCTACCTCGAAACAAGCTTGAAACCCTAAGAAACTTGACTCTTTCCTTTCCTGATTCGTTTGGCTTGTTCTTTGTCTACAAACAATCAATATAACACGGGAATCAATAAACACTCACTAATTACCCGAATTACTAACAATTCTATCAACCCTAGATCATACCCATGATTCCAATATCCAAATTAGGACTTTTCCCACCATAATTCTCAAATCAAAACTCTTCCCCATCGATAATTACTCATTAGATTACGTTTTACGGCTCGAAAAATGGATTCGGGGAGTGAAATCTTACCTTTAGCCTCAAGATTGGTGGAATACTATCAAGAAAAGCCCTAGGTTCGTTCCTTAGCTCTCAAGTTCAAAAATTGCAAAATAAAGACGTTTTGACGTTTATTTACGACTTAAAATGCGACTATCCCTCTATAGGGGCCCCGCCCTGGCGGTAAATTCCTGCCCCAGTGGCTTGCACGGAACCAGTGAGTCGATTTAAGAATTCCAACCGCCCATTTTACAACACAGCTTCAACCAACGACACTAAGAAACTACCCGTTCATGCTAAGATCAATTCCGGGAGTTCTACTTGCCCGAATTCAATTCCGTAAAGTCGTACGGGTTCCTTAACGGTTTATCTAGCTAGTCATGTGATCAGATTCATAATTAAATCACCCAATTGTTACCAGAACTCCCTAGACTTTAATGATTCTGATTTCGTTCAAATATGTACTAGGTTGGGAAATTCCAAGTTACTACAAAAAAGTTTTCTGACCCAAATTTTTTTCCCTGTTGGCTTTTCTATAACGACGGAACCTGGTTGTTACAATAGATACCAATTTACCCATCACTCATCCCCGAGTGACAAACTTAGGAAAAATAGTCGAAAGAAGTTATGGAGTAGTACCTGAATCGACGAACAATTGGGCATATTTGTCTCGCATGTCCTCCTCAGTTTCCCAAGTAGCTTCCTCAGTTGGACGATGCTTCCATTGAACTTTGACAGAATTAATATTTTTAATCCTGAACTTACGCACATCACGATCGAGAATTGCAATCGGTTCCTTCTCAAATTGGATGTCTTTGTCTAACACTATTGAGTCCCATTTAATGATGTAATCCCTATCACCATGATATCTCTTCAATATGGACACATGAAATACCTGATGAACTCCCGATAGGTTGGGAGGTAAAACCAATCTATACGCTACCGGTCCAACACATTCAAGAATCTCAAAGGGACCAATGTATCGCAGACTTAGCATGCCCTTCTTGCCAAATCTCATCACCCCTTTCATGGGTGATACCTTAAAAAGAACATTCTCACCAGTTTAAAATGCCATGTCTCTTACCTTATGTTCCGCATATTTCTTCTGTCTACTCTGGGCTGCTAGAAGCTTAGCATAAACTTGAATACTCCTCACCTTGTCTTGAGCATCCTTCACCAAGTCAACCCTCAAAGGTTTCATATCTCCAGCCTCGAACCATCCTATGGGTGATCTGCATCCCCTCCCATATGCCTCAAACGGTGCCATATCAATGTTGGAGTGATAACTATTATTATATGAGAATTCACACAAAGGTAAGAACTTATCCCAATGCCCTCCAAAATTGATTATACATGCCCTCAACATGTCTTCAAACACTTGAATAGTCCTCTCCGACTGCCCGTCCATGTGTGGATGAAAGGCTGTACTAAAAGTGAGTTGTGTGCCCAATTCATCATGTAATTTCCTCCAAAACTTGGAGGTAAACTGAGTACCATGATTTGAGATGATGGGAAGGGGCACCCCATGCAACCTCACTATCTCTTTCACATAAACCTTAGCCAATTGTTCAACATTATAATCTATTCTTACCAGCATAAAATTGGCTGATTTAGTCAATTTATCAACCACTACCCAAATAGAATCAAACTTCCCTAAAGTCTTGGGAAGACCAACCACAAAATACATGGCTATCCTTTCCCACTTCCATTCCGGAATCGGCATTCTTTGAAGCAAACCTGCAGGCCTTTGATGTTCATACTTCACTTGTTGACAATTTTGACACTTAGCCACAAACTCCGTTATATCCTTCTTCATGAGGCCACCAATAAATTTGCTTTAAGTCTCGGTACATCTTGGTCACACCCGGATGAATGGAATATCGCGAACCATGGGACTCTATCAATAACTTTTGAATCAAGTTATCAACTCGAGGAACACACATTTTTCCTTTAAAACTGAGAACACCTTCTGCATCAAGAGTAGTCTCTTGTGCCTTACCTATCGCAGTCTTCTTCTTGAGTTCATTCAAATTTTCATCCTCGAATTGCTTGGCCTTGATCTCTTCCATAAACGTGGCCTTACTTCAATGCTAGCTAACGCCCCACCTTTTACTGAGATGCCCAATTACATGAATTTAGACTCCAAAGTCTGAATTTCCCTAGCCAAAGGTCGCTTGGTTAGACCCAAGCAAGCTAGACTACCTAAACGTACTGCATTTCAACTCAAAGCGTCTGCCACAACATTAGCCTTACCCGGATGGTATTGAATGGTCACATCATAATCCTTGATTAACTCGATCCACCTTCGCTGTCTCATATTCAGATCCTTTTGAGTGAACACATGTTGCAAACTACAATGATCAGTAAACACTTCACACTTAAGACCATAGAGGTAAAGCCGCCAGATCTTAAGAGCAAACACTACTTCTGCCAACTCCAAATCATGCGTTGGGTAATTCCTCTCATGCACCTTCAATTGACGTGATGCATAAGCTATAACATTCTTATCCTGCATCAACACAACACCCAAACCAGAATTTGAAACATCACAATAAATAATAAAATCCTTACCCTCAATCGGTAATGCTAGAATAGGTGCAGTGGTCAAGAGAGTCTTTATCTTTGGAAGCTCTCCGCACATTTTTCAGTCCATTCAAATGGTATCTCCTTTTTTGTCAAATTTGTCAAGTGAGTGGCAATAGAAGCAAAGTTCTTCACAAATCGACGATATTTGCTAGCGAGCCCCACAAAACTCCTAACTTCCGTTACAGAGCTAGGCCGAACCCAATTCTTAACCGCCTTGATCTCTTGGGAATCTACCATTACCCATTCTTTTGAAACTACATGCCCCAAAATGCAACAGAAGTCAACCAAAATTCACATTTAGAAAATTTTGCATGCAACCTTTGTTTCCCAAGAACACCCAGAACAATACGAAGATGGTCGACATGCTCTTCCTCACTTTTCGAGTAAGCCAAAATTTCATCAATAAAGAGTATAACAGACGAATCAAGAAATGACTTGAACACCCCGTTCATCAAACTCATAAAGGCTGCCGGCGCATTAGTCAACCAAAACGACATAACTAGAAACTCGTAGTGCCCATAGCCGGTTCTAAACGTCGTATTGGGCACATCCTTAAGCCTAATCTTCAACTGATGGTAACATCAATCTTAGAGAAAACTGATGCACCGTGTAGTCGGTCAAAAAGATCATTTATTCACGGCAATGGGTACTTGTTTCAAATGGTGACCCTATTCAATTGCCGGTAATCTATACGCATCCTCATACTACCATCCTTTTTCTTAACAAACAAAACAGGAGCACCCCTTGGGGAAGCACTAGGATGGATAAATCCCTTATCAAGAAGCTCTTGGATTTGAGCCTTAAGCTCTCTTAATTCTGTTGGGGCAATGCAATATGGAGGGATGGAAATGGGATGAGTACCAGGTTCCAAATAAATGCAGAAATCTATATCTCTATCCAGAGGCATACTAGGCAAATCAGTAGGAAACACTTCTCTAAATTCTGACACCACAGGAATAGACTCAATAGATAGAGTCTTAACCTTAACGTCCCTAATATGAGCCAAATAAGCCAAACAACCCTGCCCTACAATTTTTCTAGCCCGAATGGAGGATATGATCTTAGCTTGCTTAAGCTTGTACACCCCTTCCCACTCTAACTTTTCCCTTCTTGGAATTTCTAAAGTTACAGACTTAGTATTACAATTAAGCACAACATAATAGGGGGACAACCAAGTCATGCCTAAGATTCTATCAAAGTCCGTCATGTCCAAAACCACCAAATCAGCCTAAGTATGAAAAGCCATAAACAAAATAGTACAAGCATGATAGACAAGGGTGACTATGACAGACTTTCCAACTGGGGTAGAAACATGGAAGGGGGCATTAAGTACATCACAAATCATAGCAAATGTTGCGGCAAATCGCACGGACACATAAGAATAAGTAGAACCTGGATCAATTAACACATTAGCCATCCGGTCACAGATAAGAATGGTACCTGTGATCACTGCGTCGGATGTCTCTGCCTCATTCTTGCCCGGAAAGGCCTAACACTGAGCCATATCCTCATGTCGCATGACTTCCTTGCCTGGTTGCACTTTACCCCAAACGGAGTTACCATTTCCTTTACCTCCATGGCCTCCTAATTACCTCCTCGCCCACCTTGTGGATGCCCCAGACCATTATTACTATTTCCCGCGGGTACCACAGCTCTAGTTTGCTGATGTGCGGAATCCAACACACTTAGGTAGGGACAATCTCTCCTCATATTCCCAGATTCTCCACAATTGTAGCACGTACGATCAAAAGATGGTCTACCGCCCATCGAAGGTGCGGCTCCCTGGCTATCCTGAATCAAATTATGAGGTGGAGTTCCTGAATAATGACCTGTAAAGGTGGGAATGGCGGACTGAATTGGCATAGCTACAAATGTTGGTCTTCCTGCCCCTTTGGAGTAAGAGCCTTGAAAGTTACCGAGTTTTTGGCCCTTTTAGCCATTGCCTTAAGCTTGACCGTCTCGCCTCACCCCTTCCATTGTCTTAACAAAGTTTGTTACCTCATTAAAGCTCCTCCCTGTAGAGGTCATATGAACAGATAATACCTGCAACTCAGAATTTAGTCCCTTAATAAATAACGGATCCTCTCTTCCTTAGTAGTCACCAGTTGTGTAGCATATCTAGACAACGAATAAAACTTTGCCTCATAAGCAGCCACGGATATACCACCTTGCATAAAAGCCCTGAACTCATCCTTCTTGTGATTTCTCAAAGTCCTAGGCACATATTTCGCTAAAGATAGAGCATGAAATTGGGTCCAAGTGAGTGGAGGTAAAACTGAAGATCTGCATTCCATATAAGGTCTCCACCACTGCTTAGCCTCATCTTTAAGCTGAAAAGTCACGAACTCAACCCCATGCTGATGGGCAATTCCCAACTTATGAAGCCTCTCATAACAATCTAACATAAACTCATATGCATCCTCACTCTCAGAACCAAGAAATACATGAGGCCTTAGCTTCAAAAGCATAGTCAACATTTCATGCTCATTACCAGTCATAACTAAACCCAACAAAGGAAGAAAGAAAGCATCATTTCCTCCTGTTTCACCCACCTTAGGGACAGTGATAGCAATAGGAGGATTGGCGGGAGCTTGAGTTCTTGAACAGAAGGAAGCACTCCATGACTAACCAATCGTTTCAAGAATGACATGATCTGTTGAGCTAACACTGGGTCTATGGGAGGAATACCTCTAGTCTTAGCCTGCACCTCTTCCTCTTGTCCAACCTCCTCAACATTTTCAACCTCAACATTCTCCTCTATCTCTTCATGATGTGCAGGAGGGGCCTTATTTTCGGGAGCATTTTCAACCGGTACCCCATCTCTAGTAGGCGCCACTCTTCCTCGACCTCTACCCCTAGCTCTTCCTCTACCCCTAGCTCGACCGCGACCTCTCTCTACAGATTCCTCAGCTGGAGCATTGATAGGAGCTACGGGACTGACACCGTTGAATCTAGTATTGCCCATATGCAGACAGAAGAGTGAAGGAGGTTAGATAACAATTTGAATCGCCAGATACTAATTGGAATCAAGTTATAGAACGAAAGGAGACAAGAGAAAATAGAGAAATTTCCTAAAGTCCTATAGCCTCTCGAAGAAAAGTACAGACGTCTCAGTACCATTCCGCAATACTCTACTAGACTCATTTTGGTACATCGATATTCAACGAACCTAGGCTCTGATACCAACTATGTCACGACCCAGACCATAATGATTCGCACCCACACAAATCCTTCGGTGGGAGAACCATTAATACTAATTATTTAACCAAATCTAATCAAATACTAAAGCATTTAAGTAACGGAAGCAAGTTAAATAGCTAAAAATTGAAGTTCCCATAAACTTCCAAAAGATCTAACAATTAAACAATGCAGAAATACACCTAGAACCTGAAAGTCCATGTACCAAAACATCTAACAATGAACCAAAGTCTAAAGGAACAATGGGTACAACCCAACTAAACATAAGAATATCTAACGAACTAATAACTAACTAGAAAATCTAAGTCGCAAATGTGGACATAGGCGAAAGGAGAACTCATGGCCGCCCAGAAGAACCGTCTCACCCTTGAATTCGATCGACAATCACAGATCTTCTAAACGAGGTCTATCAATAGCTGCCTGAAGATGCCATGTACTCAACAAAGAAAGAGCAAGTGCAATATCAGTACACAACCACAGTGTACTGGTAGGATCACACGGCTATCCCACTAAGTGCAACATATATATGTTATTACAACAATATAATCACATGCTTATATCAAACATATACAATATTATCAACATTTACGAACAAGGTACAATTTCATATTTCTCAAGATACACAATTATATCAAATCATTGGTCCTCTCATGGAACCTATACCCAAACAGTTAGCACACCGGAACGTGGTACCCAATCCAATGTTTATGCCGGAATGTGGCAACCGATCCCATAATTATGCTAAAACGTGGCAACTGATCCAAGTTAGTGTGTCGGAACGCAACACCCGATCCATTCAACAAGCCATAATCACAATCCCAATCACAAAGTACATTATTATAATCATACAATCAAGTCATGATTCATGGCACTCATCATTTATATTTCCTTATTTACAATTAATGTGATCAATAATGTAACATTCGTATACATACACGTATGATAATGGAGCAAGAACAAACATACATCACACAATCACATAATCACAACCATCACCTACCTCGAAAGAAGCTTGAAGCCGTAAGAAACTTGACTCTTCCCTTTCCGGATCCGTTCCACTTGTTCTTGGTCTACAAACAATCAATATAACACGGGAATCAATAAAGAATAATTAATTAACCAAATTACTAACAATTCTATCAACCCTAGATCATACCAATGATCCCAATATCCAAATTAGGGCTTTTCCCACCATAATTCTCAGATCAAAACTCTTCCCCATCGATAATTACCCATCAGATTAGATTCTACGGATCAAAAAATGGATTCGGGGAGTAAAAATCTTACATTTAGCCTCAAGAATGGTAGAAAATTGTCAAGAAAAGCTCTGGGTTCATTCCTTAGCTCTCAAGTTCAAAAATTGCAGAATAAAGATGTTTTGAGGTTTATTTTCGACTTAAATCACTATTGTCCCGGTATGGCGATCCCCAGCCCGCCACAGTGGCCCTGCCCTGGTGGTAGAATTCCCGCCCCAGCCGCTTGCACGGAACCAGTGGGTCAATTTAAGAATTCCAATCTCCCATTTCACAACACACCTTCAACCAACGACACTCAGAAACTACCCGTTCATGCTAATATCAATTCTGAGAGTTCTACTCACCCAAATTCAATTCTGTAAAGTCATATGGGTTCCTTAACGACTTATATATCTAGTCATATGATCAGATTCATAATTAAATCACCCAGTTGTTACCAGATTTCCCTAGACTTTAATGACTCCGATTTAGTCCGAATTTGGACTAGGTTTGGAAATTCCAAGTTACTACAAAAAAGTTTTCCGACCCAAATTTTTTTCCCTATTGGCTTTTCTATAATGACGTAATCCAATCGTTACAATAAGATAATTATATAATAAAATTCAAAGTTATACTTTTTTCAATTAAAATGCTTACAACTTCTGAAGTGTTATTTTTACTGCACAAAAAGGAGATACTGAAACTTTTACTGCAGAAGAATGTTCATTCCTCAATAATATTTTGTTGATTCATGAACTTAAGGTAATATTTTGATACAAATATGTTTATTTGATGATAGAGCATTATACTTTGAAAGTGCAATTTTCAGAGTTAAAGAACTAGACAAGTTTGTATATACTATTATTTTTCTATTTACTTTATATTCTTTTATGCATTTTCTTACCTATAGTTAATGAGTGAAAATGATTGTATATTTCAAAGTTATAGGGTTCAATTTAGCTACTTACTTTTCAATAAAGTTGTTTCTTTATTTTTGTAGAACACGAATAATCAATTTTTGATTAAATATGTATGGAATAAAGACAAGTCAATAATGCAAATTAATCTATAGCAGAAAATATCGATACATATTTCAAAATATTATTTTATGAACACGGTTACAATTTATTGTGTTTTATTTTATTATACAATAAGAAACTAACTACAGAGGATATACCGTTCCATCTCTATGATGTTTCTCAAAATTAAAAATGTAATATAATTTTTTATAAGCCTATATCATATTTAAAAAATATAATTTTATAGTTAAAAGAAATAAGATATATTGTACACACAATCATTTTTCTCTTCACAATCTTTTCTTTTTTACTCATTTTTGTCCCCTAGTTAATTACTGGGGATGATTGCATATTTTGAGTTGAAAGTATTTTAAACTAATTTGACTGGTTAATTTCTATTTAATTGTTCTTAAAATTTTGAATGAACATAGATGATATAATTTTGTTTTATGAAAGGTAAATATGTTATCTACAATATAATATGTTAATGAAATTCAAAACTATATCATAACTTGTGAATACATAGTGCAAATAACTATCAGTAAATATGCTTACAAAATCTTAATACCTTATTTGAATGTGTAGCAAAAACGTGATGGAAGAGCTACTGTAGAGGAAGGATTGCTCAACCTCCACTGTAATCCCCCAAGTATGAAACTTGAGGTAGTTGCTCTCATGCCTATGTTTTGTGATAGAGCATTATATTATGAAAATGTAATTACAAAATTAAACAAATTAAGATATTTGTACAAATTATTATTTTTCTCTTCACTAGTTGTTTTTTGTACCTACTTCTACTCTCCCAGTTAATTAGTTCAGAGTATTGTGTATTTTTGAGGTGAAAGAGTTTCTAAAAAATATGATTAATTAATTTTTAATTTATTTTTTTCTTACCTTTTTAGTATACAAATGGTCACCTATTGTTAAATGAGTTTATAAATATGTGTTGACTAAGATAATTTAAAGTTGAAGATCGAAACTAATTCTGACTTGGGAATATTAAAATAATTATCATGAATTGTACTAACTATTTTTTGTGTTTATTTTTATGTAGAAACAAAAAGATGATGGTGTTAATGTAGATGAAATACCATTCCAGCTCCATAATGTTCTCCTGAATTTAGAATCTTAGGTAATGTCACGACCTAGACCATCGTGATTGGCACCCACACTAACCCTCCGATGAGAGAACCATTAATACTAATTATCTAGCCAAAGAGCCAAACAACTAAGGCATTTAAAGATACGGAAGATGGTTTAAATGCTAAGGAAAGAAATAGGTAGTTCCCATAAACTCCAAACCAATAGTCTAATAACTAAACAAATGTGAAAACAACGCCTAGAACCTGAAGTCAATGTACCAAAACTCTAACAATGAAACAAAAGTCTAAAGGAAAATGGGTGCAACCCAACTAAACATAAGAATATCTAATGAACTAGTCTAAGTCCGAATAAGATGGACTAAATAGAAAGAGAACTCATGGCAGCCTGGAATAACTGGCTTACCCTTGAATTCAAATGATCACAGATCTTTTAAGCAAGGTCTGTCAATAGCCGCCTGAAGATGCCCTGTATTTAACAAAGAAAGAGCAAGTGTAGTATCAGTACACAACCACAGTGTACTGGTAGGATCATGCGGCTATCCCACTAAGTGCAACATACATAAGTCATTACAACATAATAATAACACGCACACACCAAACATATACAATATCATCATCATTTACGAAACAACGTACAACTTCACATTTCACAAGATATACAGTTATGTCAAGTCAATGGTCCTCTCATGGAACCCAAACCCAAACTGTTAGCATACCGAAACGTGGTACCCGATCCAATGTTTATGCCGGAACGTGACAACCGATCCCATGTTTATGCCAGAACGTGGCAACCGATCCAAGTTAGTGTGTCAGAATGGAACACTCGATCCATTCAACAAGCCACAATCACAATCACAAGTATATTCTCAAATCATACAATTAAGTCACGATTCATGGCATTCATCATTCATCTATCTCATTTACCACTAGTGTGATCAATAATGCAACATTCGCATACATACACGTATTATAATGAAGCAAGAACAAACATATATCACACATTAATAAAATCACAACCATCACCTACCTCGAAACAAGCTTAAATCCCATAAGAAACTTGATTCTTCCCTTTCCGGATTCGTTCCGCTTGTTCTTGGTCTACAAATAATTAATATAGCACAGGAATCAATAAACAATAACTAATTACCCGAATTACCTACAATTTTATCGACCCTAGATCAAACTCATGATCCCAATATCCAATTTAAGGCTTTTCCCACCATAATTTCCAAATCAAATCCCTCCCCCATCGATAATTATCTGCTAAATTACGTTCTACGAATCGAAAAATGGATTTAGGGAGTTTAAACCTTACCTTTAGCCTTAAGAATGGTGGAAAACTGTTAAGAAAACACCTGGGTTCGTTCCTTAGCTCTCAAGATAAAAAATTGCAGAATAAAACATTTTTGGGGTTTATTTCGGACTTAAGTCGCAGCTGGTCCGCTACAGCGGTCCTCACCTCGCTACAGTGGTCCTCACCCTGCTACAGTGGTGTCACGACCCAGACCATCATGATTGGCACCCACACTAACCCTCCAGTGGGAGAACCATTACTACAGCTCAACTAACAATCTAAAGTTACGGAAGCAGGTTTAAATAATTAAATAATGAAGTTCCCATAAACTTCAAACAAGACTCTAACAACGAACTAAACAATGCGGAAGAAATAACCTAGAACCTGAAAGTCAATGTACCAAAACATCTAACAATGAACCCAAAGGTCTAACAAGAAGGGTCGCAATCCCAAACTAATGAACTAATTAACTAATTAGAAGAGTCCAAGTCCGAAATGTAGACATAGACAAAAGGAGAACTCATAGCAGTCCGGAAGAATTGGCTCACCCTTGAATTCGAAATGATCACTGATCTTCTAAATGAGGTATGTCAATAGCCGCCTGAAGATGCCCTGTTCTCAACAAAAATAAGAGCAAGTGCAGTATCAATATACAACCACAGTGTACTAGAAGGATCACACGGCTATCCCACTAAGTGCAACATAAATAAATCAATACAACATTATAATAACAGGCATATATCGAACATATACAGTATTATCAACATTTACGAACAACGAACAATTTCACCTTTCTCAAATATCACATTATATCACGTCATTGGTCCTCTCATGGAACCCAAACCCAAACCCAAACCCAAACTGTTAGCATACCGAAACGTGGTACTCGATCCAATAGTTATGCTGGAACATGGGAATTGATCCCATATTTATGCCGGAACGTGGAAACCGATCCCAATTAGTATGTCGGAACATGGCAACCGTTCCATTGAACACACCACAATCACAAACAGAAGTACATTATCATAATCATACAATCGAGTCATGATTCAATGGCATTCGAAAATCATATATCCTCATTTACAACAAGTGTGATCAATAATGCAACATCCACATACATACATGTATCATAATGAAGCAAGACAAACATACATCACACAATCATAGAATCACACAATCATAGAATCACACCCATCACCTACCTCAAAACAAAGTCAAACCCATTAGAAACTTGAACCTTCCCTTTCTGGATTTGTTCCGCTTGTTCTTGGTCTACAAACTATCGTAATAACATGGAAATTAATAAACAATCATTAATTACCCGAATTACTAACAATTCTATGAACCCTAGATCAAACACATGATCCTAACTATCCGAATTAGGGTTGTTTCCACCATAGATTCTAGATCAAAACCCTCCCCCTATCGATAATTACCTATTAGATTACGTTCTACAGATCGAAAAATGGATTCGGAGAGTTAAAATCTTACCTTTTGACTCAAGAATGGTGGAAAACTGTCAAGAATCGCCTGGGGTTCGTTCCTTAGCTCTAAAAACTGAAAAGTGCAGAATAAAGATGTTTTGGGGTTTATTTACGACTTTAAGTTGCGTCTGACCCACCACAACGGCCCTCACCCCTCTACAGCGACACCGCCAGAGCGACCAAAACCACCACCAAAGCAGCTTGGACGAAATAGTGAGCTATTTTAATAATTCCATGACCCCCATTTCACAACATACCTTTGACCAACGACGCTCATAAAATACCGTTCACGCTAAAATCAATTTCGAGAGTTCTACTCACCCGAATTCAATTCTGTAAAGTCGTACGGATTCCTTAACGACTTATCTAACTACTCATGTAATCAAAATCATAATTAAACCACTCGATTATTACCAGATTTCCCTACGCCTTAATGACTACGATTTCATCCAAATCTGGACTAGGTTGGGAAATTTCAAGTTACTACGAAAAAGTTTTCTGACCCAAACTTTTTCCCCGTTGGCTTTTATATAACGATGGAACTCGATCGTTACAATAGATATCAATTTACCCATCACTCATCCCTGAGTGACAAACTTAGGAAAAATAAGCTAAGGAAGGAATGAAGTAGTACCTGAATCAATGAACAATTGGGGATACTTGTCTCGCATGTGTCACGACCCAAGCCTAGGGCCTAGACGTGACCGGCGAATGGGGAACCCGAAGGAACCCCAAACAAGCCTCATAGCATATCATTACACATCCTTGGTCGCGGAAGCAATTAAAATGACCATAAGCGATAAGCATAATCAAGGG
>JAJOOR010028338.1:0-17696 GCA_036250505.1 Solanum acaule | reverse complement strand
TTGCATCCACAACCCTAGCTCCCACTTCTTCTTCTTCTTCTCTTCTTCACTCAAGAACCCTAACTCTTACTCTTTTAAAATGGAACAAAAATGATCCATAATCAGCCTAACACAACAATATAACCTCAAAAGAAATGATTTGTGAAAAGCCCAAAATGCCCTTAAATTTCCGGACGGACTCCCTGCCAACTGCCCAACTTTCAAAGGGCATAACTCGCTCATACGAACTCGGAATCGAGCAAAATCGGTGGCGTTGGAAAGATCGTTCCAAGGGCTTTCCAAACATAACTAGAACTACTCCTGGATCATCCTGAGCTAGGAGTTATGAATGTTCAAAGTTGGCCAAAAACTCACTGATTTCCACACTTGGCTGAATTTCCAGATTCTAAATTTTTTTCCAAAAATGACTACTTCCAATTTCAAGCTTCTTCATATTCATTTTAAATTGTCGGATGTTACAATAAGGGCAAACATATGGGTGAAAACATGCATTGTGTTCCTCTTTTTTGAGTTTGAGCGTTGCATCTGATTCCTGATCTTGAATTGATTAATCTCTGTGTGTGAATATGGAATCATTCTTCATGTGAGGGCATTTAGATACTTTTTGTTGAGCTTGAACTCGCACAAGTAGCAAGTATTGCGAGCATGAGAATCTCTGGTAATGGTGTGTCACAATTTGAATCTTTGAGGGCACAGTTGATATTTGGATTAGTAATTTGAATCTTGTTGTGTATGTTCATGATTGAGTCTTGTGTAGCACTGTTTGAGACACCCTTTTTGAATGACTGAACTTGAGTTTGCTTGAGGACGAGCAAAAGTTTAAGTTGGGGGTGTTGATGAGTCCACAAATTGGACTCATTTAGGGCTTTATTTTGATAAAAATAGTGTCCTCGAATGCTTATTTTGTCTAAATATTTGATGAAAACTCTTAAATTTCAGGTATTTGAAGTTTTAGTGAAAGCATGGACACTTAGACGCAAAAAGGAACAAAAAGGCTGAAAAGAACGACGAAGCTGAAGCCCGAGCATCGCCAAGCACACTTGGCGATTCAATGAAGGGATTTACTTCGCCCTTTGTTCCAGTACACGAAGCCCGGAAGGAGAAGGATAAAAAAGGCAATGAAAGGAGCAATCGACGCTTCGCTGAATAGTTTCGCGAAGCAGTACTATACTGCCCAATGGTCCAAAACGTGAAGGTGTTGAAGGCAAGCACGAAACGGCGATGAGACAGACGAATGGCGAGTCGCCGAAGTCATAAGGCAATATCGACTAACTTCGTCGAAAGATCCGCCAGCGCTATTTTCTGAAGTCTATAAATACTGAACTTATTATTATTTTTAGGGCAATCGAACTTTTATTTTAATATCCAGAATAGAATAGTACTTTTTAGATATTTTTTCTCAAATTTGGAGAGGGTTTTTGGGAACTTGAAGAAAGGAGTTCATCTTCCCCAAGTTGGAAGTGGGTCTTCTCTATTCTTCTTCCTTTGCTTAAATTAAGGTTTAATTTCTTATACCCATTTGATTTTACCATCATTTTAGGTGTATTTTGTTATTTCTTGATGTGTGGCTAAAAACCCGTAATCAGCGAGGCCGTGGAGGTACAGGAAATGGTAATGCAGGAAGGAGTAACATGCAACTAGGTAGGGATGTGGCTCATCAAGATTATAGGGCTTAGTGTTATGCCTTTCCGGGCAAGAATGAGGCAGAGGCATTTGACGCGGTGATCACATGTACTATTCTTGTCTGTGACCGAACGGCTAATGTGTTATTTCATCCGGGTTCTACTTATTCCTATGTATCCGTGTGATTTGCCTCAGAATTTGCTATGAATTGTGATATACGAGATATCCCTATCCATGTTTCTACCCCAGTTGAAGAGTCTGTCATAGTCACCCATGTCTATCATGCTTGTCCTATTTTGTTTATGGGTTTTCAGACTTGGGTTGATTTGGTGATTTTGGACATGAGTGATTTTGATATAATCTTAGACATGACTTGGTTGTCCTCCTATTATGTTGTGACTATGACAGAAGGGAAAAATTAGACTGGGAAGGGGTGTACAAGCCTAAGCAAGCTAAGATCATATCCTCCATTCGGGCTAGGAAATTGGTAGGGCAAGGTTGTTTGGCTTATTTGGCTCATATTAGGGATGTTGAGATTAATACTACATCCATTGAGTGTATTCCTGTGGTGTAAGAATTTAGAGAAGTGTTTCCTAATGACTTGCTTGGTATGCCTCCGGATAGAGATATAGACTTCTGCATTGATTTAGAACCTGGTACTTGTCCCATTTCTTTCCCTCCATAGCGTATGGCTCCGGCGGAATTAAGAGAGCTTAAGGCTCAAATCCAAGAGCTTCTTGATAAGGGACTTATTCGTCCTAGTGCTTCCCCATGGGGTGCTCCAGTTTTATTTGTTAAGAAAAAGGATGGTAGTATGAGAATGTCTATAAATTACCGAAAATTGAATAGGGTCACTATTCGAAACAAGTATCATTTGCCTCGAATAGATTATCTTTTTGACCAATTGCAATGTGCATCAGTTATCTCCAAGATTGACCTAAGGTCTGGCTACCATCAGTTAAAAATTAGGCCTAAGGATGTGCCCAAGACGGCATTTAGAACCCGCTATGGGCACTACGAGTTTCTAGTTATGTCCTTTGGCTTGACTAATGCGCCTGCAACTTTTATGAGTTTAATGAATGGGGTGTTCAAGCCATTTCTTGATTCTTTCGTCATAGTCTTTATTGATGATATTTTGTTCTATTCAAAAAGTAGGGAAGAGTATGCCGACCATCTTCGTTATTGTTTTGGGTGTTCTTGGGAAACAAATATTGTATGCTAAATTCTCTAAGTGCGAATTTTGGTTGACTTCGATTGCATTTTTGGGACATGTAGTGTCAAAAGAAGGGGTAATGGTAGATCCTCAAAAGATTGAGGTGGTTAAGAATTGGGTTCGTCCTAGCTCAGTGACGAAAGTAAGGAGTTTAGTTGGGCTCACTAGCTATTATCGTCGATTTGTAAAGAACATTGCTTCTATTGCCACTCACTTGACTAATTTGACCAAAAAGGCGATACCATTTGAATGGACTGAAAAATGTGAGGAGAGCTTCCAAAGGCTCAAGACTCTCTTCACTAACGCTCCTATTCTAACATTACTGGTTGAAGGTAAAGATTTTATTGTTTATTGTGATGCTTCATATTCTGGTTTGGGTGATGTGTTGATGCAGGATAAGAATGTTATAGCTTATTCCTCGCATTAATTGAAGGTGTATGAGAGGAATTATCCAACCCATGATTTAGAGTCGGCAGTGGTCGTGTTTGATCTTAAGATCTGGCTACATTATATCTATGGTGTTAAGTGTGAGGTGTTTACTGATCATTGTAGTTTGCAGCATGTGTTCACTCAAAAAGGTCTGAATTTGAGACAGCGAAGGTGGATGGAATTACTCAAGGACTATGATGTCACCATTCAATACCATCCTGGTAAGGCTAATGTAGTGGCAAACGCTTTGAGTCGAAAGGCGGTAAGTATGGGTAGTATAACTTGCTTGACTGTATCCAAGTGACCTCTGGCTAAGGAAATTCAGACCTTATAGTCTAAGTTCATGGAGTTGGGCATCTCAGAAAGAGGTGGGGTTGTTAGCTAGCATTGAAGTGAGGGCCACATTCATTGATAAGATCAAGGCCAAACAATTTGAAGATGAAAATTTGGAGGAGCTTAGAAAGAAGATTGTGATTGGTAAGGCACAAGAGACCACTCTTGATACGGAAGGCGTGCTCAGTTTTAAAGGAAGAATTTGTGTTCCTCGAGTTGATGACTTGATTCAGAAATTATTGGTAGAATATCATGTTTCGTGATATTCTATTCATCCAGGTGTCACGAAGATGTATCGAGATTTGGAGCGAATTTATTTGTCACTCCCCGATCCTACACCCCAGACGTGGCCGACACTCTAGAACCATTCCTGGCCCAAAGCAAATCCTTGGCATGGCTTACTCACTCAACGGAAGACTCTAGGCATATTTATAATGATCAATAGCACTATACTCACTTGAATAATAAAATACTGAGAATGCTTAAAAAGTCAAACATTCAACTTGGCCAAAATGGCAACTCAAGTCTTAACATATGAAATGAAAATGTGAAGACAAGTGAACTACTAATTGTCTGACTGTCTATGAAGCCTCTAAAACAAATAGGGATGTAGGGACAAGACCCCCGATCATCTTAACAATGAAATATTGAAAGCAAAGTAAAAGGGGTCCTCTGGAATGCAAGGCGACTCACCAACTAACTTTGAGAGCTCAATTGGATCAACGAGGGGTTTGATACTGATCCTGCTTACCTTCGTCTGTATCATAATAAGATGCAGGACAACTGACATCAGTACATTGAATGTACGAGTATGCGAGTTGGAATGCTAAACATAACTTAAGGTAGAAAAGAATCTGAAAGAAACACTTACCTTGGCTTTACTCAACTCCGGAATAACTTAACTTAATATAAAGCAATAAACATATGCAATATATAGAAAGCCTGTAAAACAGTGGAAAACAACTTAGTTCGTTAAAGAAAAATGCAATAACAAACTCAACTTTACTCATAAAACAAAGTAATATAGTTTTTGTGGGAGTTTCTCTTACCGACAACCACCATTATGAGCCTAAGTGGTGATACAACGTTTTACCCACTCTGCCAGAACTGTCCTATACTTTGCTGTCATATAGAACTCTTAACTAAGTGGATCCACAAGTCTACGCTAAAAGCATCTTAAGGAGTCATCTAAAAAGTATGATCCTTTACTACCCATGATGGCTACATGGTTTATGGAGACTTGAGTTAATATGAACTCGCATCCCCATATCGGTGCTCAATATTGCTCCTAAAATATATACTTAGCTCATATGTTTTAAAACTCAAAACTTCTTTCTTTGGTTTTAGATAATTACTCTAAACTTTAGCTTAAAAGCTCTCTTGGAAATCGGTGTTTTCCTTTCTTTTGAAATGTGAAAACACTTTAAACTCTTGGGAATACTTAGTTCCCTTATAGATTTTTGAAAAATGAGCTCAACTTTTTACTCTTTACTTAACTTGAAACGTAAGTCTTAAAACAAAGTTAAAACGTTTGTGAAAGACTTTAAAAAAACTTTATAAACTTCCCTTGACTTGCTTCTTAACCTCTAGACTTGACTTTTAACTTCTCTTGACTTTGATCCTAACTTTCCTTGAATTGGATTATGGATTCAAGGTTCATGATATCATGTTTATGGATGATTTCATGATGTTTAGATGTACCTTAGAGTATTGGAATGAACTAGAAAACATAGGTAAATTGCTAAGAGACAAGTAAGAAAATAAAGGTGGAGAAAAAATGGGAAGAACTAGCGTCCCTGGCGCTCTGAGAGGATCTTGGGGGCACTGGCTGGCGCGGCTCCCCACGGGTGAATGTTCAGAGGAACTTTTGGGGGGTGCTGGCTGGCACGACACCCCACCTCTTTCCCCAGGTGTTCTACGACTTTTCTTGCTCGATTTTCAACTCTAAACCCCTAAACTTCAATGGTTCCTTCCCCAAACACTTAGAATCATTTATACCCTCAATATATGATAGATTCAAATCGAAATTACACCCGGAAACATGAATCAAATCGCACGAAACTCCAACAACACAACCCACAAGAAATTCAAACGAAACTTTCAACAATATTCATCAATAACTCAATTTCTAAACTTTCAAAGACTTAAATTCCCTGAATTGAATCATGGTTGGCGCGTGGATGAACTAACCCAACGCTATGTGATCTCTCATACCTCGTAGGGATCACCCCTTGACGAAATCCATAAGCTAAACTCGATGATCTTGATAAATCTTGATTTCTCTTCTCCCTTCTCCTCTTTTTTGTTTTCTCCATTCTCCAAGCCCTAGCGTGAAACTTTAACTTTTCTAAACTGACTAAAATATGATTTTACCCCAATTAACTCCTAAAAACAAATTAGAATAATTAGGTAAGGAAAAGACTAAATTACCCTTCCAAAATCCGGATTAGACTTTCCTTATTCAAACAACCCAACTTCCAAATGGCATAACTTACTCATACGAACTCGAAATCGCGCAAACTCAGCGGCGTTGGAAAGGTTATTCCAAGATATTTCCAACCATATATATCCTGAGCTATGAGTTATGGCAGCTTGAATTTGACCAAAAACTCAACTAACATACTTCACAATTTTCTAGACTTTCATATACTTTCCAAAAATGATTCTTTCCCCAACTTTTAAATCTTTCCTAGTTATTTCAATCTGCTAGATGTTAAAATATCTCTCCCTTGGGAAAATTCATCCTCGAATGAGATTACTATTACTAGGCTAAGGGTGTAATATCAGTCATACATTTCAAACACCCAACAAGCAAAGCAAACACAACATGCCAATTTATAAATAAAATGCCAAGAAAAGGATTAGCACCTTGATTTGGAACTTCTCCGGATTCAAAGAGATGTGGATGTCTCTTCTTCATATCCTCCCCAGCTTCCCAAGTAGCTTCCTCAACAAATTGGTTTCTCCAAAGGACTTTGAATGATGCTACTTCCTTAGTCCTCAACTTGCAAACTTGGCGATCTAGAATCTGAACAGGAATCTCCTCATAAGATAAGCTATCTTTGATCCGAATATCTTCAGTTGGTATGACCAATGAAGGATCTCTCATCCACTTCTTCAACATAGAGATGTGAAATGCCGGATGAACCGCTGCTAACTCTTGTTGTAGCTCCAACTCATAAGCTACTTTGCCAATCCTCATGGCTATTCGATAAGGTCCAATATACCAGGGTTTAAGCTTCCCGTTCTTACCAAATCTCATAACGCCCTTCTTGGATGAAATTTTAAATACACCAAATCATCAACTTCAAACTCTAACTCTCTCCTCCTAACATCAGTGTAGGATTTCTACCGACTCTGCGCCGTCTTCAACCTCTCTTGAATCACTTTCACTCTCAATGGATTGATGAACTAGATCTTGTCCTATCAACCCTGCTTCACCAACCTCAAACCATCCAATAGGAGATCTGCACCTTCTCCCATAAAGAGTTTCATATGGAGCCATTTGGATGCTAAAGTGGTAACTATTGTAGGCAAACTCAATGAGAGGTAGGTGATCATCCCAATTACCTTTGAAATCGCTCGTGCACGCCCTCAACATATCATGTAAGGTATGAATGGCGCGCTCTGCTTGCCCATCAGTCTGAGGATGATAGTAGTACTCAAGTTCACCTTTAAACGCAAGCCTTTCTGAAAAGACTTCCAAAACTGTGCAGCAAATTGCGCACTTCTGTCTGAAATAATGTAGACCGGAACCCCATGAAGTCTTACCACTTCTTGAATATATAGCTTAGCATAATCTTCTGCTGAATGGGTAGTCTTTACCGGCAAAAAGTGGGTTGATTTTTTCATTTTATCGACAATCACCCAAATAGAATCATGCTGCCTGTGAGACCTTGGTAACCTTGTGATGAAGTCCATATTAATAATCTCCCACTTCCATTCTGGAAGTTCTATATTTTGGACCAAACCACCGGGCCTTTGATGCTCTACTTTAACTTGTTGGCAATACGGACACTTAGCAACAAATTCTGCAATGCCCTTTTCATGTTGCTCCTCAATAGACTTCTCTCAAATCGCGATACATCTTTGTGGAACCCGGATGAATGGAATATCTGGAGCTATGAGCTTCCTCCATGATCCTCTCTTGGAGTCTATCCACAATTAGTACACACAATCTACCTTGATATCTCAATACGCCAACTCCCCCTTGTTCAAAAGTTAATTCTCTTGCTTATGAACATTTGCCTTCAATTCAAGCAAAATAGGATCTTGATCTTGCTTTTCTTTTACTTCTGACACTAATGAAGATTAAGCCTCATTCATTACCACTACTCCTCCTTCTGTGGAATCCATTAGTCAGACTCCTAAGTGTGCAAGTCATTACACATATTTCGATAACTCTCTCTTTTATTCCTCAATATCGGCGGTACTACCCTTAGACAACCTGCTTAAAGCATCAGCAGCAATATTAGCGTTACTTGGGTGGTAAAGAATACTCATGTAACAATCCTTGAGTAATTCTAATCACCTCCTTTGTCTGAGTTTACGCTCTTTCTGAGTAAACACGTACTAAAGACTCTTGTGATCAGTGAATACATCAACATGAACACCATACAAATAATGACGCTATAACTTCAAAGCAAATACTACAGCAGCCAACTCTAAGTCATAGTTGGGTAATTCTTCTCATGTATTTACAATTGTCTGGAGGCATAAACTATAACTTTGGCATTCTGCATTAGAACACAACCCAAACCAACTCTAGACGCATCACAATACACAACAAAACCTTGCATACCTTCTGGTAAGGTCAACACTGGGGCAGTAGTCAACCTCTTTTTCAATTCCTGTAAGTTTTTCTCACAAGCTTCAGACCATTGAAAGTTCACTGTTTTCTTAGTCAACTTGGTCAAAGGAGACGAAATAGATGAGAAACCATCTACAAACCTTCTATAATAGCCAGCCAAACCCAATAAACTCCTAATATCAGTTGGAGATGTGGGTCTAGGCCAATTCTGCACTACCTCTATCTTTTGGGTATCACCTCTAATTCCATCACCGGAAACTATGTGGCCCAAGAACGCCACAGACTCAAGCCAAAACTTACATTTAGAGAACTTAGCATATAACTCCTTATCTTTCAAAGTCTGAAGAATTATTATGCGATGGCTAGCATGATCTTCTTCATTCCTTGAATAGATTAGTATGTCATCAATGAAGACGATAACAAACATATCTAAATAAGGTTTGAAAACTCTATTCATAAGGTCCATGAATGATGTAGGTGCATTAATTAAACCGAGCGACATGACCAGAAAGTCATAGTGACCATAACGGGTCATGAATGCTATCTTGGGAATATCACATTCCCTTACTTACAACTGATGGTAGCCAGATCTGAGGTGTATTTTCAAAAAACAAGAAGCACCCTGAAGCTGATCGAAAAGATCATCAATTCTCGAAAGAGGATACTTATTATTGATGGTAACCTTGTTCAATTGGCGGTAATCTATATACATCCTAAGGGAACCATCTTTCTTTCTCACAAATAAGACTGGAGCGCCCCAAGGTGAGACACTTTGTCAAATAAAACTCTTATCTATCAGATCTTTCAACTATTCTTTAAGTTCTTTCAACTCTACAGGTGCCACCCTATATGGTATAATAGAGATAGGATGAGTATCTAGAAGAATGTCTATGCCGAAGTCTATCTCTCTCTCACAAGGGACTCCGAGTAGATCATTTGGAAAAATTTCTGGAAACTCTTTTACTATAGGAACTGACTAAATATGAGGTATCTCAATACTAGAGTAATTAACTTGGACTAAGTGATAGACACAACCCTTAGAAACTAACTTTGTTGCCTTAAGGTATCGAATGAAACGACCCTTAGGCACTGCTGAACTACTTTTCCACTCTAAGACTGGCTCATTAGGAATTTGGAACTTGACAACTCGAGTTCTACAATCAATGGAGGCCTAACAGGCATGAAACCAGTCCATTCCTAGAATGACATCAACATCTACCATGTCTAACTCAATTAAATCAGCCATGGTGTCTTTGTGATTGATGAAAATGACACAATCACGATAAACTCAAAAGGGTTCACAGAGTTTCTCAGGAAGAACATCAAACTTATTTTCAACATAAGGGGTTATAAAATATAAACTTTCTCCTGGGTCTAGCAAATCATAAACATCAAAAGTAAAGACTTTAATCATACTAGTGACAACATCTGGAGAGTTCTTTTGCTCATGACGACTAGTGATTGCATAGAGGCGGTTTGCTCCACCGCTAGTACCGGAAGTAGCTCCTCTAGGTGCAGCCATGTCTGGTGGAGCAACTGATGATGATTGGGCTCTATTTCCCTTATTTCCACCACCTTGCCTGTTCTTAGGTAACTCTTTCATGAAGTGACCCTCTTTTCCACACTTGAAGCAACCTGTCTACTATCACGACACTTACTTAGGTGGGTTCAACCACACCTAGCACATGCAGGAGAACAGTTACCTCCTTATGCCACACTACCCTGAGACTGTACATCTAGCTCTAAAGTTCTGCGAATTCTGGCCATTAAACTCACATTTGTTTCTGGGTGCAGGTGCACTAGCAGATGATGGAGTAGATCCCTTTTGCTTTTGCTGAAAGGACGAACGGTTCATATTGCTTTTCTGCTACCCAGACTCATTCCCTATCTTAGCTTTCTTATTTCTGAATTCCTCCATATCCCTCAACTTCTCTTCCTCAACTTGCTGCACATAGACCATCAACTTTGATATGTCTATGCCCCCAATTAACATAGCTTCCCTGCCCTCTTTTCTTGATAGACGGGACAACCCAGCAACAAACATACTCATTCTACTCCTCATGTCCGCAACTATCTCCGGGGCATAACATGATAGCTGGGTGAACCTCAACCCATACTCATGAAACACTCAAAGAATCTTGCTTAAGTGTGAGGAATACTCGTACCTTAGCCTCTTTTAGTTCTCGGGGGAAGAAACCCCCCAAAAAAGCCTCCTCAAAACATGCCCAACTCGTAGGTGGTGCATCATCAGCTCTACCCCCCTTCCACTGGTCAAACCAAGTCCTAGCAACAATCTTCAGTTGATATGCAGCCAGTTCGACTCGCTCAGTACCGGCAACATGCATAACATCAAATACTTTCTTCAGCTCTTCCATAAAGTTCTTTGGATCCTCAGTAGTGCTCAAACCAGTGAAACTTGGAGGATTCATCCTCAAGAAATCACGAATCCTTGAAGTATCATTCACTTCATGTCTAACTCCTCTCTGTTGCCCAACCTGATTAGTCATAGCTTGACTGAGCATCCTTATTGCTTCTCTGAATTCAGCGTTAGTGACTTCTCCTTGGGGTTGCACTTTAGGTGCATTGGGCACCCCTTGCTCTTCAACATTACGCCAAGCAGGAGGACCTCTGACAGCTCTTCGTGGAGGCATGATTATCTGAAAACATGCGCAAGCACGAATTAGAAAGAAACTTTTTTGAGATCAAACTCTAACGCACGAAATGAGTATGAAAGAAGTGAGAATATTTCCTAAGTATCGTAGCCTCTTAATTATAGATGTGGTGTGCTACACACTGAAAAATAGGACTCTACTGACACTGCTTCATAGACTCCCTAGGACTCTTGAACTCTGTGCTCTGATACCAAGTTTATCACACCCCAAGCCTACACCCAGGATGTGGCTGGCACTCGCGAACCATTGTTGACCCCAAGCGAACCCTTGGCCTGGCTTACTCACTCAGCGGAAGACTCAATGCATATTTATCATGATCAATAGCACTATACTCACTTGAATAATAAACTACTGAGAATGCTCGAAAAGTTAAACATTCAACTTGGCCAAAATGGCAACTCAAGTCTTAACATATGAAATGAAAATGTGAAGACAACTGAACTACTAATTGTCTGACTATCTATTAAGCCTCTAAAACAAAGAGGCATGTCGGGACAAGACTCCCGATCATCCTAACAATGTAATACTGAAAGCAAAGTAAAAGGGGTCCTCCAAAATGCAAGGTCGCTCACTAATTGACTCTGAGAGTTCAACTGGATCAACGAGGCACTAGATACTGATCTAGGTTACCTGCATCTGCATCATAATAAGATGCAGGCCAACTGGCATCAGTACATTGAATGTACGAGTATGCGAGTTGGAATGCTAATCATAACTTAAGCTTCAAAAGAATCTTAAAGAAACACTTACCTTGGTTTTACTCAACTCCTGAATAACTTAACTCAATATAAAGCAATAAACATATGCAATATACAGAAATCTTATAAAACAATGGAGAACAGCTTAGTTCGTTAATGAAAAATGCAATAACAAACTCAACTTTACTCATATAATAAAGTAATATAGTTTATGTGGGAGTTTCTCTAACCGACAACCACCACTATGAGCTTAAGTGGTGATACATCATCTTGCCCACACTGCTAAAATTGTCCTCTACTTTGTCGTCATATAGAACGCTTAACTAAGTGGATCCACTAGTCTATGCTAAAAGCTTCTTACGGAGTCATCTAAAAAGTATGATCATTTACTACCCATGATGGCTACATGATTTATGGAGACTTGAGTTAATATGAACTCGCATCCCCATATCGGTGCTCAATACTACTCCCAAAATATATACTTAGCTCATATGTTTTAAAAATCAAAACTTCTTTCTTTGGTTTGAGATAATTACTCAAAAGTTTAGCTTAAAAGCTCTCTTGGAAATCAGTGTTTCCCTTTCTTGTCTAAATGTGAAAACACTTTAAACTCTGGGGAATACTTCGTTCCCTTATAGATTTTTGAGAAATGAACTCAACTCTTTACTCTTTACTTAACTTGAAACTTAAGTCTTAAAACAAAGTGAAAACGTTTGTGAAAGACTTTATAAAAAACACTAAATCTATTCTCAAAGTGTAAAAATAGTGTTTGGAATGATGAGGAGCTAAAACCCAGAACTCGACAATGTGGGAACTGCCAAAACTGCTTTTAAAATTGCATTTATACGTTCCCAGAATTTCAGCTTCATAGTCACTCAGCGAAATAAGTCTGGCTTCGCCGACCTGTTTGGTGATACACCGAGTGCCCCTTTCATCAACTTCTTGGCTTGAATTTTTACCCTTTCTTGGCCATAACTTTAGGAGATCAAGACCGGGCTCGCTGACCTAGTCAATGACGCGCCAAGTGGTCCTCGTCTCATCGTTTTGGTTTGCCTTTACACCACTTACACTGTTAATTTTGGTAGGCTAAGTTGGCGTCGCCAAACTCTTCGGCGGCTCATCGAAATACCCATTAGATCGCTAAGTTGGTATTGTTCATGGGTTGGCTTTTTGGAACTTTAAGTGAACTAAAAATCTATTTGGCGACTCGTCGAGTGGATTTGGTAAGTACCAGGATTGCTTTCCTTAAACTTCCTAAGATTTTTCACTCTTTTTTTCCTGTTATTGCCCTTGCATGGCTCTTTTTCCTTCATTGCTGCCAATTAGCACTTTAACATCAGTTTAGAGCTTTAAATAGGTATTGAGGACACTAAAACTTTGAATATTAAGCCCTAAATAAGTCGAAATCCCCAACTCATAAGTATGTAAGCTTTCATAATGTTGGACTTTTCCGCCCTTATACCAATCATGAAAACCTTTACCCATGAATCCATTCTTGAAGGTTATTATTGAGTTCTGGAGAAGTTCTTGAGTTTAATTGATAATTGAAGTCTTTGAAATTCTTGTGGTGAGGTTCTTGAGAAATAGTTGAGTCTATTGATAGAGTTTTGTGTGGGTTTCACTGAAAACGTTCCAGATTTGTGAAATTAGACCATAAAACTGAAGTGGGTATGACTTGAATTGAGTTTGGGAGAGGAAGAAACGATCGGGCAAATATACGTGCTCTGGTCCATGTCGAGGAGGCGTTTTGAAATTCAGTCTCCGGAAAAGTACCCCATCTCCACCTCGTGGAGGGGATATGGACTTCACTATCCCAAAATTTAATTTCGCGACAAAAAATTAAATGCCTCTCCGCGTCGCACCAGTTTTCTCCAAGTTGTGTGCTCGCTTGTTCCTAATTATCAACTATCAAAACTATGTCTACTCATTGAGAAATCCTATATATCCTAATTGTGATCCTTGAATTCATAATTCCAATTCAAGGTTTAGTTAAGAGTAAAGTACGGGTAGAGTTTGAGAAAGTCCCTTTAAGTCTTTTCGAGGAGTCTTATACAATTATTTAACTTGTTTCAAGACTCGAATAAGTGAGTATGAGAATGAGAAGAGTGCACTCATGAGTCTATATTATTATTGAGATCCTTGAGCCAAGTCGTTCATGCCCATAATTCCACACGAACTCCATAAATTGAGTATCTTTTAGAGGAGTTTTATCTTCAAGTTCTTGAGTATTGAGTTGTGTTGATCATGCCCATAATTCTTCATAAACCCCATGAATCGAGCATTCTTTAGATGAGTAGTATCATTGAGTCCTTGAGTTATGGAGTTGTTGATTACCGAGTATTGAGTTCTGTATATGGTTATTTAAAACCTTGAATTGAGTCATTCACATCCATAATTCGGTATGAACCTTATTTTGAGAAGTCTTATTCAATTAATTATAATTTCTTTTAAGACTTGAGCACTTGACTATGAGGATGAGGACAGTTGAGTTTCATTTTTTAAAATGATTATATGGGAACCAAATATTCCCATGAGTAAATGTTTTTATATTTAAAACGAGGGAAACCCTTGATTTTCAAATAAGTTCCTGAGGAGTTTTGAGCACTTTCTCTTTTAAGAGAATCTTTTGAGTAATTATCTCAAATTGAGGAAGAGTTATGTTTTAAAACATATGAGCATGAGTATATATTATTGGGAGTAGTATTGAGCACCAATATGAGGGAAAGTTCAGACAACTTACAGCCCCCATAAACCAAATATGCCAACATGGGTAAATGGTCATTCTTTTAGATGATTCCTTATTGCCTCTTAGCATAGCTTAGTGGATCCACTTAGTTGAGGATGTCTTATACTCTGGAAAAGTATAGGATAGTTCTGGCAGCATGGGCGAGACATTGTATCATCACGTTGCTCATAGTGATGGTTGTGGATTAGAGAATCTCCATAATAGGAGTAATGAGTTTATTATTGTATTTTAATATACATTTTAGTTATTATCTACTATTTTAAAAGTTTCATATATATAGCATATTTTATTGTTGCTTTCATTTTGAGTCGAGTATTTTGAGTTTGGGTTGAGTATCTTGAGCTTGAGTTGAGTATCCTGAGTTGAGTTTGAGTATCCTGAGTTGAGTTGAAAATCATGAGTTGAGTTGAAAATCCTGAGTTGAGTTGAGTATTCTTGAGTTGAGTTGAGTATTCTTGAGTCGAGTTGAGTTTTCTTGAGACATTTTGAGTTGAGACGAGGTGAGAATGTCTTCCTTATTATCAGTGTGAGCTTATACTTATGGTGCAGAGTTTCCCTTACATGCTCGTACATTCCATGTACTAACGCCATTTGGCCTGCACCAATTCATGATGCAGATATAGGTATTCAAGGTCGTGAAGAGGTGTTTCGTTGAGGTCATATGATAATCCAATCAGCTTTGGTGAGGCTTCTTATACTCTACAGGACTTCACCTTTACCTTACACTTAGTAGTTTTGAGATGTCGTGGGTCTTGTCCAGATATCCTTCTGTAATAGTGGATGCTTCATAGATAGATAGAGATGAGGAGTTTTCTATAATTTCTTTATTTAAGTTGTTTTAAAAACTCTAAGTATATCTCTGTTGAATATTGTTCAGACTTTTTAAAGTTGAGTATTTGAGTTTTATCAATTTACATTCAGTTTTATGCTTTTGTATGCTTGAGTTAGTCTTCCTCTTGTAGTTAGCCAGGATGAAGGTTCACTTGAATCCATCAATGGTTCTCAAGTGCTTGCCACGTACAAGGTGTAGACTCAGGTCATGACAAAAATAACTTGAGAAGATCATTTTGCAAAGAGCCTACTGGTGAAAACATTCAATAAGTCATGTAAGTTAATTTTTGTTAAAGTTGTAGATGCATAGTTAAGAGTCTCAATTGGAGATTGTTCGGGCATATATATTTTTAATCATGTATTTAAATATTGTAATTCTAACAATTGTCATGACTAAAAGTCTAAGTGGAAGACTGTAGGGATTTATACTAGTAGTAATATGATTAGATATAATAATATATTATATAATAATTATTTTACTTAACTTTAGTAAACATTTAAATATATCATGTATTCATTGATGTATTTGCTTACTTATATAGTAGGAAAAATTACAAGAATATTGAATTTAAGACATTAATTTACAAATATGAAAACCTATTAAAAATCTAGTCTTTTTACTTACAACACTAATATTTTAATTACAAATATGAAAACCTATTAAAAATACATACCTACACGTTTCTATGCCTATTTTATTGGCTTGGTGGACTGATTTAACGAGACTCATAATTTATTTTATTTATTTTTTAAATCACAATCACAATTATATTTAGATATGTTCCTTTATTAAATACTAGAGGAAGTGCCATTCATTTCCCCAATATATTTGTCAAAATATTATATTAAATATATTCAAAGAATGATATAATTTACTCTTTTATTTATTACTCATTATGGAATGTGAGAGATATATATCAACTCAGACATGAAGGGAGTATGAATGTTCTTAAATACTAAAGAATAATCCTTATTATAGTCTTTGCATTTCACTAGGTTTTTGGGTTTTGATTTGTCTTTTTCCTTTTCTTTTGAATTTTTAATTTATCGTCTTCGTCTAGGATTACCAGGACACCAAGTTTATTCAAGTCCTTAATATCCTCAGGTATATTCCAAAATTCAATCACAGCTTCCCCTATTAATTGATAGACATATCCTCACTATATATGATAATGATTTATGCTATGTGTTTTCTAGAGTAGGCAAATATACTCATTTTTGTTAGAAGAATTTTTATTTTCTTTTTTAGTGTATGTTAATTCCACTTTCTCCTCTATTGTATCGATGGTATAAGAGCCATCACCCTTCATGTCAACCGTATTAGGAAGACGCGTGGCCACCCAAGTCAAAAAGGGGTACCTCAGAAAAAGCTACCTACTTGTGGTAGTGTGAAAGGTACGTAGTGTGGAACCATCGAGATTCTCCCTCATTAATAACTAACTTTTGGGGTGTGGAAGAGTGGATTTAGATTGCCAAAATTTATATATGAAAATTATTGTCGATATATATGATCTTGGGCAATGGATAATTTTTGTGTTTAGTTAGGTGCAAATGTTCATTTTCTTTGTATAATAAAACGTAACATGATAATAAAATGTATGGGTTGCTATTTATAAATAGTTAATGTAGAGGTGGTAAAGGGTTTAAACAGGACTCTCGGTGCAATTATAGTTGTGGCCGAAGGAGATTCAGAAAAATAAATTTTGAGATAAACACTGGAATGTATACCTAAGATTTGAATATATGATCTAAAACAGATTTTGAACCCCATTTGTCACTACACTAGTATCTTCCCTTGTGTCAAGGGGATTCAAAAATTTACATATAACTAGGAAGATTAGGTTTTCCTTAATTGCACAATATATTTTTTAAACAAAGGGGATCGAATTAACAACATTGCCAATACCTAGTTCTACCACTTAATAATAGTGCTAACTACTAACTACCTATTCTAAATGGAACTATCTTCTATAAGTAGTAGTAAGTTCAATAAAATATATTGCCAAGCTAATCGTCGTCTTCTAAAATTAGGGGTGAAGTAAATTCAATTTTAATTCTAACTGCTAACTACCATTTCTAAAATTAGGGGTGAAGTAAATTATAACGACCCTCAAAATAAAGTAGGATAAAGTAGGGCCTCACATGAGTTTTATGCATTAATAACTTGTCAAAATAATGAAAAATAGCCTTTTGAGTCAGTTTTAAAGAGTTTGGAAGTCAAACGTCAAGGGACGACCAAGACGTTCGGAAACTAGTCTTTTACGTGTTGGTGTGTTCTAGTATGTTGTTCATGTTTTTATGTGTTGTTTGGAGTCTAAAATCAGTGGAGGTGACCCTAGTG
>JAJOOR010028337.1:0-20127 GCA_036250505.1 Solanum acaule | reverse complement strand
TGAATGTTGAAAAGTTTCACAATCGTGAGGTGTGAGTTAAAGTGACTATATGTTGGTGAGAATAATAAATTTTATGTCGGTGAGAATAATAAATTTTAAAAAGTAATGATGTGATTATAAATTTTATTTACATATGAAACAAATGGTAATTAGTAGATATAAATGTGGGGTTGTTTTAACAAAATATAAACTCATGGATCAATTATTGTATTAAAATATCTCAAATCATGATATGGAATCACCATATAATTCCATATCATGGTTTTTGGAGAATATGGTATCACCTCTCATGATATGGAATCATGAGATGGAATCAGCGTAAAATCGCATGTCCAAACGTTGATTTCATCTCACGATACCATAGCGTGATATGGTATCGCATGGCCAAATGCCTACTTAAGGTTGAATTATTTTAAAATTAAGTATGATGCTATCTTTTAAGTAAATTAAAAATATGAAGTACCATCATCATATCATATCATATATTATTATAAGTGGGAAGATCTTAACTTCAAAGTTGGATTACGATTTTGCCCCATCACTAAATTTAAATATTATTAAAAAAACTAATTAATAAAATATTAAATAATAATTATATGATATTAATCAATTATATTTCTAGATAGAATTAATTCATGGAATTCTAAAATGGAGTTTGTTAGATGAAGTGTTTCATAACAAAAAAAGACAGTAAATTATATCCTTTAAAAACTGAAATATCCTTCAACATTAAACAACAAAATGTCCTTTGAATTACCATACATCTTAATATGACGCACATATTTAGATTTAGTCAGAAACTTTACATATCCCAACTTTAACCAATCTAATTCTCATAGATGTTATGTATATCATCAATTTTTAAATGACTTTTATAATTCATGACTTATAATTATACATATCAAAAAGTTGTTTTCAAAATTACTTTATATTAATGCATACACTTTGTTATTCCAATGTATCATTGTTGATGGGTGAATATTGGTGGATGTAATTATAGTGCTCATCACAGTCACTTTATGTTTTAGTTATTCTAAGAGAAAATACATAATTACCCCATCGAACTTATACATTTTTTTGAAGTAGACACTTTAAGTTCGTGAAAGTCCTATTACCCCACAAATTGTTTTCAACCACAATAAATACACCATTTTAACATCATCTACAATCTCATTGCCAGCGATTGTGTCTCACCTCCAAATAAAATAATGTAACTGTATTTTTTCCTGGCTCTTTAATAAAGGGTTGGGTAAAACCCAGACCCATTCAAAATCTTGACAAATTCCCTTTTTTGTCTTAAATATTTTGTACATAAATCATGACGACTAGAGAATTTTAGAAACTCCATTGCAGATGTTTGTATAACTTTTACGGTGGCTGATAGAAGAAGCTCCATCATTGGAGAATTTCATAGTGACAGCTTAAATGGCATCTTCTTTGTTTTTGGGTACACAAGAATGTGATCAAGTTAAGTAAACAATACGGGATCAATGCGATCAAAACCCTCTTCGAAGAAGCAGGGAACAAATGGATGCATCTCATGTCCTTCATCGATTTATCCGTTATCGAACCCTAAATGGTACGAACGTGCATTAGTTTTTGCAGTCCAAGGTGTATTCTACAACTCATTCATATTTGGCGTCCCCAAATTAGCTTATCAGATTGCTGGGTACTTAGAGAAAGAAACAGTGAATTTGTACACAGAGTATTAGAAAAGGGACTTTTCAAGAACTCGACAACTCCAGAAGTTCATATGGCATCTCGCGTTTATAGATCGAACTATTGAATTGAGAGAAGATAAATTTTTTTTTGGCTGAACATGGAGGGATCTTCAATGACCATCAATGGAGGTTTGTGGAAGATGGAAAATGGTCTATTTAATAAAGAAAAGAGAATTTTTAATTGGTATGCCACATGGCACTAAAACATTGGCTTAGGGATTTATTTTTACTCTTTCACGCGCCTCTCAAATTTGAGATTGCACATGCTCTGAAAATGGGTTAAAAGGGTGTATTTATCATGGTTAAAAATAGTTTCGTGGGGTAATAGGACCCTCGCAAACTTAAGGTGTCTACTTCAAAAAAGGGTATAAGTTCGATGGAGTAATTATGTATTTTCCCTTATTCTAATGTATAATTGTTGATGTATGATTGCTGATGGATGTTATTACCCATCACATATGCAACAAAAAGAGGTAAATCTATTTATGTTTTTGTTAGTTATTGAGGAAGTTCCTTCATTCTTTTAAACTGAAACTGTTTCTCTCTTTAATTTTTGTTATTTAAAAGTTTTAGAATTCATTAGCTATTTTATTGTTTTAGTCTACTCTATTTCATCTTATTTTCAAATATTTGTGGGATGAACATAAAGTACATCTGAAGTTGTATAATTTATTGTGATGCTATAATATAATAATGTAATGAATATATAGATAAATTTTTATATATTCTCTTCAAACATTATATGACATCTTCACAACTAATAACTCATGTAAAATCTACGTATCAAAATGATACAATTTCTTAAAACTATTTTATATGATTGTCAGATTGTCCATTTGATGTTAAGCTTTAATTTGGTGTTACACTCATTCTCTTTTGATTACTTAATTTTATGAATAACTATTTATACATATTGTAATTGTATTTAAATCATTTACAAATATTTATACTAAGTATCGTGAAATACACGCATATTTTCTATTCTGAAATTCAATTTTTTTAATTATATAGAAATTTTGTGGTAATTACAAGGGACAAACGTGCGACACACGTTCTCAAAAACCAGTATTACTAAAAATGGGAACAAAAAAAAGTTTGAAAGTTAAAATACCATTTTGCCCCTACACTAAATTAAAATATTATAAATATTTAGGTAATTACATATTTAAATATTAGTGATAATCAATTACTACATTGAGTAAATGGAGAGTTTACTGTTTATGTGTTCAAAAGAGGATTATTAGTTCCCCCTACTAGCCACGGAAAGTTAATGCAAGTCGATAGGTCCTTCAATCATCGAGTACACTATCGACTTCCCACACTTATCATGACAACATCACCGATTACTCTTCCAGATTTGTTGCAAATTGATTTGAAACCATTTTGAACCTGTCTTTACTCTTGTTCAACTATTGGATCATTGAACCATGTGCTCTGATACCACTTGTTGGGTTATGTAAGTGATTAAGGCATCGTGCGAAAGCTTACAATTGCAAATAATATGGTTGACATAAAACTATACTAAAAGACATAATATTATTATATGATATGACAAATTGGCCTACATATTATAAACTAATAAAAAACCTTAAAACTATTGAGAGAAAATCTCTCCATAAACAAAACTCTCTAAGCGACTACATTGTGAATTCTATTTGTTCTTGATATGAGAAGAGAGGTCTTCAACTTATAGGATTCCAAACATTTTCTCTAAGGAAGGAATAACCCAAATATGGAAGAAAATTATAGTTTCCTGTCAAGAAAAGTAAAAACATTTATGGTAATGTTTTGTCTTTTCTTTTAGGAAAAAATAAATTTCAAATAAGGTAAGAAAATTAGGGCAAAACCCTAACAAATCTCCCCTTTTGACTGGATTTTCTTGACAAAACTTGATCCGTTTTCTTCATATGCTTGATAATATTGTCCTTCACAAAATCTTCATGTATCATTGCTACTTACCATGATTTAAAAATTGGTATTGGTTAAAAAATTGGAGCCCTGTTTTAAAAGTTATGAGCAGGGTTAAAAGTAGAGCTCATGCGTTAAAAATAATATGCATGAGTTGAAAGTGGAGATCATGCGTTAAAAGTAAGATGCATGAGTTAAAAGTGGAGCTCATGCGTTAAGTAAAGATACATGAATTAAAAGTGGAGCTCATGCGTTAAAATTAAAGATACATGAGTTAAAAGTGGAGCCCGAGCATTAAAAGTTTATTGGGGTTGAAAGTTGATTTTGTTTTGAAGGATAGAGCAGCAGGATTGTTGAAAATATATTTGAAAATTTACTCATCATGTAGTAGTACAAAAATCTTCATTATCATCAAATTTGTTGCAAATTGATTTGAAACCATCTTGAGTTTGTCTTCACTCTTGTTCAACTATTAGATCATTGAACCATGTGCTCTAATATCACTTGTTGGGTTATGAAAGTGATTAGAGCGTCATGCGGAACCTTACAATTGTAAATAATATGGTTGATAAATTAGACGACACATAAAACTATACTAAAAGACATAATATTATTATATGATATGACCAATTGGCCTACATATTATAAAACTAATAAAAAACCTTAAAACTGTTGAGAGAAAATCTCTCTATAAACAAAACTCTCTAAGCGACTACATTGTGGATTCTATTGTGTTCTTGATATGAGAAGGGGGGTCTTCAACTTATAGGATTCCAAACATTTCCTCTAAGGAAAGAATAACCCAAATATGGAAGAAAATTATATTTTCCTTTTAGGAAAAGTAAAAACATTTATGGTAATGTTGTTTTTTCTTTTAGGAAAAAATAAATTTCAAATAAGATAAGATAATCAGGGTAAAACCCTAACAAATCTCCCCTTTTGACTGGATTTTCTTGACAAAACTTGATCCGTCTTCTTCATATACTTGATAATCTTATCACTACTACTTACCATGATTTAAAAATTGATATTGGTTAAAAAATTGGAACCCTGTTTTAAAAGTTATGAGCATGGTTGAAAGTAGAGTTCATACGTTAAAAACAATATGCATGAGTTGAAAGTGGAGCTCATGCGTTAAAAGAAAGATGCATGAGTTAAAAGTGGAGCTCATTCGTTAAAAGTAAAGTTACATGAGTTAAAAGTAGAGCTCATGCGTTAAAAGTAAAGATACATGAGTTAAAAGTAGAGCTCGAGCATTAAAATTTTGCGGGGGTTGAAAGTTGATTTTTCTATTAAGGATAGAGTAGCATGATTGTTGAAAATATACTTGAAAATTTTCTCCACATGTAGTAACACAAAAATCTTCATTATCATCAAATTTGTTGCAAATTGATTTGAAACCATCTTGAGCATGTCTTCACTCTTGTTCAACTATTGGATCATTGAACCATGTGCTCTGATACCACTTGTTGGGTTATGAAAGTGATTAGGGCGTCATGCGGAAGCTTACAATTGCAAATAATTGTCACGACCCAAAAATAGACGTGATGACACTCGTCTTATTCCATCAAGACAAGTTAACCTAAACTCAACCATTACAATAAAATGCAGAAATTTTATAATCAACTAAAAAATATCCCAAAACATGGTTGTCATGTATACAAGCCTCTAATGTGTTATAACAAAATTGAGAGAAAATACAAGTTCCAAATAACATTGTTTCTAGAATAGAACAAGATCATAATTAAGGAGAAAGAAGGTCCGCTGAAATGACAAGTAGCTACCTCACAAACCTCCGCAAGAAGACTCAGACAAGGAAGAGAAAATATCACAAAGGTTCGGGCTAATAACCTACAAAAAAATGTAGTAGCAAGGGGTGAGTACCAAACCACATGGTACTCAACAAGTAAACCTCTAAACACAGGCTAAGGAGATAGAATACGAGTACTCCTTACATCCCAACCGAACCTCCACAACTACAACCTGCATAAAATCAGCCCAACCTAACAGTTTACAATTTACAAGCACATATCTCAACAACATTCTAACAATCACATATTCTCAACAATAAGCTCAGTATTCATCAATTACAACCTCCACAACTACAACCTGCTTAAAACCAGCCCAACCTAACAGCTAATAATTCACATAGCACATAGCTCAACCACAACACTCTAACAATTACATATCCTCACCAACAAGCTCAATATTTCATCAATTAAATTCCACATAAAGGCACTCACAAGATCAACAAAACACTATATCAAGTTCACTAATGATAAATATGTGCAATGCAATGTCAAGTATAGTGATGCATGTCTGACCTAGTGATACACACCCGCTGTCTCTCAGTCCGAGATCCATGAGGGACATAGCTGTCCATGCATCCATCGCGGCGCGTGATACGTCCCTCGAAATATAGTATCCATCGCAGCGTGCGATACGTCCCTCAATATGGTACATCCTCTTTAATTTCTTATTTCTTCTCAATTCACATAACACTTGTCACAACAATGTCTCAGAACAATGCAAATGACATGCACAAATAATGAGGAGATGACCATTTTCATAATATTGCACAATTCACAACAACACAATCATGATACAATATCAACAATGATTCAACAAGCCTTTCAAACCATTCTCAACATATCACACACAAACAATTAATCACATTGCCTTTTATTACCCCTTTTTCATCATTACAATTAATCAATGTGGACAAGTTAACCCATCACTAAGTCTCATTACCCCAAACACATATTACAAGGAAATACATGAATTTCATACACTTAACAAAGGTTTAGAAATCAACTTGCCTCAAATAGTCGAACAATCACTCCGGGACTTGAGCCTTCCCCTTTCGTTAGGCTTCCAAATCAATGCAATCTATTCAAATAATTAATCACAATAAGTTTTCAAAACTAACAACAACCATATTACTATAGGTCTAGCCTAGACCCAAAAACTTATACAAACTTAAAACCAAGTTCCTAAATTTTGATGCCAATTATCATGTCAACCCTTATATTTCCAAATTTCAAGTCTAGGGTTAAATTTCCATTCTCCAATACCATAAATCTAATAGTATTTATATGATAGGATATATTTAATATTTAATTACCTATCTCAATATGTCAAAACTTAACTCATGATGTGATAATAATAAGAAATTATCCACGAAAAGAACACCACCTTCGAACCTAAGAATACATACGTCCTCACTGTATCTCCAATTCTAATTCCTAATTGCTAACCACACATAGTATAGCAATCATTACATATCAACCATTTATTAAATTATCAATAATCAAATCCTCCAACCAATATAATAATGTGATGATTTTCAAGACATTAAAAAAAAAAAAAGGCAAGAAACACAAACAATACGCTAATAATATCCTTCCTTTTGGTCCAAAACTAATTGCCACTGCACCTAGCATTGACAACAATTACTATATCACAGAACCCCAAACGCATTGAACAATTTATATTCCAATCCAAATTCAACTATAGTATATTAAAGATTGTTCCACTAACGTCTAACCAAAATTTAATATTACAGAAATTCATGATCGCATTCGGTGATGAAAAATTGTGAACAATTCTTACCTGAGGTCGATGCCCTCTCGTCCGACACCACCCAGGAAATTTTCTCCTCTTCTTATTATCTTTTCTTTTCATATAAAAATAATCAGATAAACCCTACTACTTAGTTTAATATATAAGGGTCAAATAGTATAGAGTTTTAAATAAATTATCACTTTAGCCCATTAGTTACAAACTAAATTAATTATTTAAAAATTATTTGTCAATTAAATAATCGTAGTTATCGAATAGTTCAAAAAAATTCCCAAACACACTTATTGACTGAACAGAAATTACTCGAGACAACTATCGAGAGGGGTAAAACGGTAATTTTATAAAAATATCCAAAAATGACCTTTCGGGTCATTACAATAATATAGTTGATAAATTAGACGACAAATAAAACTATACTAAAAGACATAATATTATTATATAATATGACCAATTGGCCTACATAATATAAAACTAATAAAAAATCTTTAAATTGTTGAGAGAAAATCTCTCATACACAAAACTCTCTAAGCGACTACATCGTAGAGTCTATTGTGTTCTTGATATGAGAAGAGGGATCTTCAATTTATAGGATTCCAAACATATCCTCTAAGGAAGGAATAGCTCATATATGAAAGAAAATTATATTTTTCTTTCAGGAAAAGTAAAAACATTTATGATAATGTTTTGTCTTTTCTTTTAGGAAAAAATAAACTTCAAATAAGGTAAAAAAATTAGGGGAAAACTCTAACAGTTCATTGCATATATTTAATATTCTTAAAGTTGTTCTCTTTTATATATTTTGGCCCTTTGCAACCTTCAAATGTTTAATTTAAAACTTTAAGATGTCTTTTGTTATTCCTTTATTTTTATCTATATAAATTCATCTTTTTTGTTTCATGAACCTCACTTCAAAATTCTAATTTTCATTTTATAGTTAAAGTAGTGAAGCCATCAACATCTAAAGTATATGATATACAGTAAAACCTGTCTAAATTAATAAAGGTGGGACCATGAAATATTATTATTTTATAGAGGTATTATTTAATAGATAAATTATTATTTGTTAATTTATGGAGTGTTTCGATACCGAAAAATTGTTCAGGGATGAAATCTCAAAAAAATTGAAAGAACTCACCTGTGAAAACGTCATTCATGAACTTGAGGTCATGATTAATGATCTCGTTTACCACAATAAAATTGACGTTAATAACCTATTGGATGGGTGAAAATGTTACATGTTAAGAAGTCTAGAGATTAGAACAAATTGTGGATATCATTGGAAAAATAATGTTGATGATAAAATTGAAGATGATACAATACATTTGGAACCAGTTACGCGTAAGGAAACACTTGCATCTAGAACTCTTCACAATTTTATGATGCAATTAGAAAAGACAACACCGAAACTTTTGGTTGCAATAAGAAAAGTTAGAGATGAGCTTCAACTAGATTTAAATTTTAACAAAAAAATAGAACATAATAGAATCATATTTCACTAAATTTCTTAGATATATTTGTACTTTCAAATAATTATTAATTTATAATATTAATGGGACCATATATTTATATAGGGGTCTTCTGAAAATATATTATCTTATTATCTTATCGAAATGAATGTTTTTTTCCATTGGCCCAAGTCGAGACCGGAGGAAATTATTATCTTAGAGAGATTATTAATTAATCAAGTATTAATTTAGAGAGGTTTTACTGTATCTACCTTAGTCTGATTATATATCACTTTACGAAAATAAAGTGATTTTTCTATTTGATTCATGCTTTAGTTTGACTCGATGGAGAAGACTTTTGAATTTTGATTGGATATGAGAGAAGGTGTCGACAAAAACTTAGAAAATTATGTACCGATTTTGTATTTCTTTTTCCATTTATATAATGTTATGATTAAAGTCTTAAGAAGGATGTGTATGTTATTTTTTTCTTCTATGTTTATTTTTTTATATTTGTTTATTAGTCTTCTTTAATTTAAATTATTATCATAACATTTATTTGAGATTGTTGCATTCTAGTACTCATTACACGCATGTTTTCACTGAATTTTAATTGTCCTAACGAATTTATAAAATATTGCATGGGACATAGTGCAACGCACGTGTCCATAAACTAGTCACATAAATTAAGATGAAGATAGTAAATAAAAGGGAAAATGGTAGAAAAATATCCCTCAACTTTCATTTATTAATTGACTTTATTCTTACCGTTAAAATTAAGTTATTTATACCCTCGTCGTCTACAAAGTTGTCACTCGTACCCCTCAATTGGATAGAAAACCCCAAATCAACTTCGATCTTACTTAAATTACCTAATTTTAACCCGATTCGACCCGCCTAATCATATAACCCACTTCTGTTCATCTTCATCTTTAAAATTTGTGTTCCATTCCAAAACAATAAAATCATCAAACATAACCCAACAATATGAAAAATAATGTAATAATGAGCATGAACACAAGAACACAACAATGATTACATATGGTTAACCAGAGCGTTATTTTCCAGTCAAATCTAAATTTTTTTTGGAATTACTGGAGCTTGGAGCTCTGGTTCATTGTTGGTGGTTCGCTTTGGTCTACCGGAGTGGGGGTTTCGCGATGGTGGATGGACAATGTTTGCCATGTGGGTCTGAAGGAGGTCGAAAGAGTGGATTTTTGGTTGTTTTGGTGGTTGTTTCAGGTTGGGTTTTGTTTACTAGTTGTTGGTTGGTAGTGACTTGTCGGATATAGAGATGAGGAGAAGAGAGGGTTATGGTGGCTTAGAGGTATGAACAGTTGGGGGGGGGGGGGTTGGTTGGTTGTTGCTTGGTTGCCGAAAGAGGAAGGATGCTTGGTTGAAATAATGGTGGGTTGTCAAAGAAGAGAATAAAAATGGAATTGTTTGGTGGTTTGGGTGGTGGTTCCGATGGTGAGCTGGTCGGAGAGGAGGGTTTTGGGTGAATCAATTATGCTCTTTTAACAAGTTTGGCTTACTCAAAGAATTAAATGTATCCTTGTTTGACATTGAAGATCAAAAGATCTCCATTGGTAAGGAGCACAAGGTTAAAAGATGAAAAAAATGGGTTATATTAATAGGGGGAACAGATCGAGTTAAAATTGGGTAATTTAAGTAAAATCAGGTTATTTTTGTTGATATGGGGTTTTCTATCCAATCAATTATACATATAAAAAAAGAAGGTATAATGGATTGGTGGAGTAGCAACACCACTAGTTAAACACCACAATACCAATTGGTTGGAAGAAATAATTGTTTGGCCAAAATGAGAGAGATTTATGTTAAAAAATAAAGTATGCACCCTTTGAGAATGGTGCTATAAATTTAGATTCGTATGATGTAGGACTAGTAATTATTATTGGATGATATCCAATGTTCTTTACTTTTAATGGGCTTCTAATATGTGGTGAGCCATGTAACTGAAAAATTTCGACCAAAAACATACCGAAATTTTGGATTACCAAAAATCCATGGACAATAGCGTACGAAAATGGGCAAAATAAGGGTTTACCTGCTTTGGGGCTCGTTTGAACTTGAAAATGTGTCTGTTTGCCCCACGGGACGAACTGACTCCATTACTAAGGTCATAATAGACGTTCTTTAAAAAATTTCTGCCATTTTTTTGCCGAAATTCCGGATCACGAAAAATCCATGGACTATAGTACATGAAAATCGGTAAAATCAGGGTTTACCTGCTTTGGGGCTCGTTTGAACTTGAAAATGTGCATGTTATGCCCTTTAAGACGAATTTGCTCTATTGCTAAGGTTTTAACGGACGTTCATAAAAAAATTCGGCCATTTTTTTGCTGGAACTCTGGATCACCAAAAATCCATGGACTATAGCACACGTAAATCGGCAAAATCTGGGTTTACCTGGTTTGGAGATCGTTTGAACTTGAAAATGCGTCTGTTTGCCCCTCGGAACGAACTGACTCCATTCCTAAGGTCTTAATGGACGTCCATAAAATATTTTAGCCATTATTTTGCCGAAATTCTGGATCACAAAAAATCCATGGTATAAGCACATAAAAATCGGCAAAATCTGGGTTTACCTGCTTTAGGGCTCGTTTGAACTTGAAAATCCGTCCGTTTGCACCTCGAAACGAACTGACTCTATTGCTAAGGTCTTAACGGATTCCCGTGAAAAATTTCTGCCCTTTTTTACTGGATCCAGATCACAAAAAATCCATGGACTATAGCATAAGAAAATTAGTAAAATCTAGGTTTACCTGCTTTGGGGCTAGTTTGAACTTGAAAATACGCCTTTTTGACCCTCAAGATGAAGTGGCAACATTACTAACGTCTTAATGGATGCCCATGAAAAATTTTGGCCATTGTTTTGCCAGAATTCTAGATCACAAAAAATCCATTGACTATAGGCACACAAAAATTGGCAAAATCTAAGTTTACCTACTTTGGGGCTCATTTGAACTTGAAATTGTAATCGTTTACCCCTCGGGATGAACTGACTCCATTGCTAAGGTCTTAACAGACGTCCATGAAAATTTTTGGCTATTTTTATCCAGAATTTTGGATCACAGAAAATCCATTGACTATAGCACACGAAAATCAATAAAATCAGGGTTTACCTGCTTTGGGGATCGTGTGAAATTGAAAATGCGCTTGTTTACCCCTTGAGATGAACTGGCTTTATTTCTAAGGTTTTAACGGATGTTCATGAAAAATTTCGGCCATTTATTTTTTGGAATTTTGGATCACAAAAAATCCATATACTGTACACGAAAATCGACAAAATCTGGGTTTACCTACTTTGGGCACGATTGAACTTTAAAATACGCGTGTTTGTCCCTAGGGACGAGCTGAGTCAATTACTAAGGTATTAACGGACGTCCGTGAAAACTTTCGGCCATTTTTTTGTCAAAATTTTGGATCACCAAAAATTCATGGACTACAGCACAAGAAAATTGGAAAAATTTGGGTTTACCTGCTTTGGAGCTCGTTTGAACTTGAAAATGCACTAGTTTGACCTTCGGGAGGAACTGGCTCAATTGCTAAGGCCTTAACGGATGTCCATGAACAATTTCGATAATCTTTCTGCCAGAATTCTGGATCACGAAAAATCTATGGACTATAGCACACAAAAATCGGCAAAATCTTGGTTTATCTACTTTGGGGCTCGTTTAAACTTGAAAATGTGCATGTTTGCTCCTCAGGACGAACTGACTCCATTACTAAGGTCTTAACACACGTCCTTAAAAAAATTCTGCCAATTTTTTGTTGGAATTCCGGATCACTAAAAATCTATAGACTATAGCACACGTAAATCGGCAAAATCTGGATTTACCTGCTTTTGGGCTTGTTTTGAACTTGAAAATGTGTCTGTTTCCCCCTCTAGACGAACCGACTCCATTGCTAAAGTCTTAACGGACGTTCATGAAAAATTTCAGCCATTTTTTTACTGGAATTTTGAATAACAAAAAATCAATGGACTATAGCACAAGAAAACGAGCAAAATCTAGGTTTACCTGCTTTGGGACTCGTTTGAACTTGAAAATGCACCCGTTTTCTGCTCAGGACGAACTAACTCCATTATTAAGGTCTTAACGGACGTCCATGAAAAATTTCGGTCATTTTTGCTGGAATTACGGACCACCAAAAATCCATGGACTGTAGCACACGAAAATTGGAAAAATCAACATTTACCTGCTTTAAGGCTCGTTTAAACTTGAAAATCTGCCCGTTTACTCCTTGAGACGATCTGGCTCCATTGCAAAGGTCTTAACGGACGTCCATGAAAAAAATTCGGTCTTTTTTTTCTAAAATTCCAGATCATAAAAAATCCATGGACAATAGCACACAAAAATTGGAAAAATCTGAGCTTACCTGCTTTGGGGCTCGTTTGAACTTGAAAATGCGCCCGTTTGCACTTCACAATGAACTGGCTCCAATGCTAAGGTCTTAACGGATGTCCATGAAAAATTTCTGTCATTTGTTTATGGAATTTCGGATCACAAAAAATCCATGTACTATAGCACACAAAAATTGGCAAAATCTGGGTTTACCTACTTTGGGGCTCGTTTGAACTTGAAAATGCGCCTGTTTGCCCCTCGGGACGAACTGGCTCCATTTCGAAGGTCTTAATGGACGTTCATTAAAAAATTCTGCCATTTTTTACCGAAAATCTGTATCACAAAAAATCCATGGACTATAGCACATGAAAATAGGCAAAATTTGGGTTTACCTGCTTTGAGGCTCGTTTGAACTTGAAAATGCGTCTGTTTGCCCCTCGAGATGAACTGGATCCATTACTAAGGTCTTAACGGATGTCCATGAAAAATTTTGGCCATTTTTTTGTCAGAATTCTATAACACAAAAAATCCATGAACTATAGCACACGAAAATCGGCAAAATCTAGGTTTACCTGCTTTGGGGCTCGTTTGAACTTAAAAATGCGCCTGTTTGACCCTGGGGACAAGTTGGCTCCATTACTAAGGTCTTAACGGGAGTCCATGAAATATTTCTGCCATTTTTTTGCTGGAATTCTGAATCACAAAAAAATCATGAACTATAGCACACAAAAATTGACAAAATCTAGGTTCACGTGTTTTGGGGCTCGTTTAAACTTGAAAATATGACTGGTTACCCCTCGGGATGAATTGTCTCCATTGCTAAGGTCTTAACGGACGTCCATGAAAATTTTTGGCCATTTTTATCCTGAATTCTGGATCACAAATACATGGACTATAGCATATGAAATTCGGCAAAATTTGGGTTTACTTGCTTTTGGGCTTGTTTGAACTTGAAAGTTCGCTCGTTTACCCCTCGAGATGAACTGGCTCTATTTTGAAAGTCTTAACGGATGTCTATGAAAAATTCGGCCATTTTTTGCCAAAATTTTGGATCACAAAAATCCATAAGCTATAACACACGAAAATCGGAAAAATATGGGTTTACCTGCTTTTGGGCACGATTGAACTTTAAAATGCGCGCGTTTACCCCTCGAGTCAAACTGGCTCAATTACTAAGTTCTTAACGGACGTCCATGAAAAATTTTGGTAATTTTTTGGTCGGAATCCCCGATCACCAAAAATTCATGGGCTATAACACACAAAAATTGGCAAAATCTGGGTTTACCTACTTTGGGCTTCTTTGACCTTGAAAATATGCTAGTTTGACCCTCAGGAGGAACTGCCTCCATTGCTAAGGTCTTAACGAATGTTCCTGAAAACTTTTAGCAATTTTTTTGTCGAAATTTCGAATTACAAAAAATCCATGGACTATAGCACACAAAAATCGGCAAAATATGGGTTTACCTGCTTTGGGGCTTGTTTGAACTTTAAATGCACTTGTTTTCCCCTTGTGATGAACTGGCTCCATTACTAGGGTCTTAACGAACGCCCTTCAAAAGGAATAGGCTTTTTGGTACTAGCTTGAGGAAGAGAGAATCCATAGGACTTTCTAAAAAAAAAATACCACGCGGAGCGTGTCATGAGATATATCGCTCTCGGACTTCTTACGGTAAGGCCAATGCACCAAATTTTTGCCATTTTTTTGCTGAAATTCTGAATCACAAAAATCCCATGGACTATAGCACACGTAAATCGACATAATCTCAGTTTACCTACTTTGAGGATCGTTTGAACTTGAAAATGTGCTCGTTTGTCCCTCTAGATGAACTGGATCCATTGCTATGGTCTTAACAATGAAAAATTTTGGCCATTTCTTTGCCGAAATTTCGGAACAGAAAAAATTCATGAACTATAGCATACAAAAACCGGTAAAATCTAGGTTCACCTACTTTAGGGATCGTTTGAACTTTAAAATGTGTTTGTTTGCACTTCAGAATGAACTGACTCCATTGCTAAGGTCTTAATGGATGACTATGAAATTTTTTAGCAATTTTCTTTTGCAGGAATTCCGGATAACAAAATATCAATGGACTATAGCACATGAAAATTGACAAAATTTGGATTTACCTACTTTGGGGCTCGTTTCAACATCAAAATGCTCCTGTTTTCCCCTCGTGACGAACTAGCTCCATTACTAAGGTCTTAACAGACGTTCATAAAAAATTTCGGCAAATTTTATGTCGAAATTCCATATTATAAAAAATCTATGGATGATAGCAAACAAAAATTTGCAAAATCTGGGCTTACCTGCTTTGGCGCTCGTTTGAACTTGAAAATACTCTCATTTGCACCTCGGTACGAACTAGCTCCATTGCTAAGGACTTAACGGATGTCCATGAACAACTTCGGCCATTTTTTTCTTGGAATTCCGGATCACAAAAAATCCATAGACTATAGAACATGAAAATTGGCAAAATCTGAGTTTACCTGCTTTAGGGCTCGTTTGAACTTGAAAATGTGTCGGTTTACCCTCGGGACGAACTGGCTCCATTGTTAAGGTCTTAACGGACATCCATTCAAAATTTTGACCATATTTATCCAGAATTTCGGATCCTAAATATCCATGGACTATAGCACACGAAAATCAGCAAAATTTGGGTTTACCTATTTTGGGGCTCGTTTGAACTTGAAAAAGCGTATGTTTCCCCCTCGGGACGATTAGGCTCCATTACTAAGTCTTAACAGACGTCCATGAAAAATTTTGGCCATTTTTTTTCTGGGATTCAGGATCAGAAAAAATCCATGGACTATAGCACATGAAATCTACAAAATCCTGGTTTACCTTCTTTGGAGCTCGTTTGAACTTGAAAATGTGCCCATTTGCCCATCAGGATGAACATGCTCCATTTCTAATGTCTTAATGGACGTCCATAAAAAATTTCAGTCATTTTTATCTGGAATTCTGGATCACAAAATATCCATGGACTATAGCACAAGAAAATTGGCAAAATCTGGGTTTACGTGCTTTGGGAGATCGTTTGAAATTTAAAATGCACCAGTTTGCCCCTCGTGACGAACAAACTCCATTACTAAGGTCCTAGCGGACGTTCATGAAAAATTTATGACATTTTATGGTCGGAATGCCGGATCACAAAAAATCTATGGATTATAGCACACGAAAATTGACAAAAGTTGGGTTTACCTGCTTTGGGCTTGTTTGAACTTGAAAATGCGCATGTTTGCCTCTCAGGACGAACTTGCTCCACTACTAAGGTCTTAACGGATTAATGAAAAATTTCAACCATTTTTCTGCCGGAATTTTGAATCACAATAAATTCATGGACTAAAACACACAAAAATTGGCAAAATATGGGTTCACCTGCTTTGGGGCTCCTTTGAACTTTAAATTGCGCTCGTTTGCACCTCAGAACAAAGTAGTTTCATTGCTAAGGTCTTAAAGGATGTATATGAAAAATTTCGACAATATTTTTTGCAGGAATTTTGGATGACAAAAAATTCATGGACTATAGCACACGAAAATTAGTAAAATCTGGGTTCACCTGCTTTGAGGCTTGTTTGAATTTGAAAATGCTCCCGTTTGCCCCTCGAGATGAATTGGCTTCATTACTAGGGTCTTAATGGACGTCCATGAAAAATTTCGGTAATTTTTATGCCGAAATTCCAGATCACCAAAAATTCATGGACTATAGCACACAAAAATCGGCATAATCTGGGTTTACTTGCTTTGGGGATCGTTTGAACTTTAAAATGCACATGTTTGCCCCTTAGGACAAACTGACTCCATTTCTAAGGTCTTAACGGACGTCTATGAAATATTTTGCCCATTTTTTAGCGGGAATTTCGGATCACGCAAAAATCCATGGACTATCTAGCACACGAAAATCAACAAAATTTGGGTTTACCTGCTTTGGGGCTCGTTTGAACTTGAAAATGAACCTGTTTGCCACTCGAGACGAACTAACTTCATTGCTAAGGTCTTAACGGACATCTTTGAAAAATTTCAGCCATTTTTTAGCAGGAATCCTGGTTCACAAAAAATCCATGGACTATAGCACATATAAATCGACAAAATTGGCCTTTTTTACCGGAATTCCAGATCACAAAAACTTCAAGGACTTATAGCACACGAATATTGGCAAAATCTGGGTGTACATGCTTTGGAACTAGTTTCAACTTTAAAATGCGTCGGTTTACCCCTCGGAACGATCTGGCTCAATTACAAAGGTCTTAACAAACATCCATGAACATTTTTGGCCATTATTTACCAGAATTTTTGATCGCAAAAAATCCATGGACTGTAGCACACAAAAATTGGCAAAATTTGGGTTTACCTGCTTTGGGGTTCGTTTGTACTTGAAAATGCATTTGTTTGCCCCTCGAGAGGAACTGGATCCATTATTAGGGTCTTAATGGACGTCTATGAAAAAATTCGGTAATTTTTTTGCCGGAATTCCGTATCAGAAAAATCCATGGACTTGTAGCACACAAAAACCGGAAAAATCTAGGTTTAGCTGCTTTAGGTTTGTTTAAACTTGAAAATGCGTTCGTTTGCACCTCAGAACGAACTGGCTCCATTGCTAAGGTCTTAACCGACAACCATGAAAATTTTGTGCCATTATTTTACCGTAATTCCGAATCACAAAAAATCCATGGACTATAGCACATAGGGGTGTGCAAAAACTGAACCGACCAATAAACCGAACCGAAAAAAGTGTTATTGGTTTATTGTTATTGGGTTATTGGGATAACGGGTATTTAATGGTTTTACAAAAAAAAACTATTGGGTTATCGGTTCGTTATTGGTTTTTAATATTGGGTTAACCGATAACCCATTAAGAATATAATAATTTACTATTTTAATTTTTAGTTATACATATATATAATATATTAATATAATTAGTAGTATATTAGACTAAAAATATAAAACCCAAGCAATAATTAACACTACTTAACAATTAACTCTCATCTCTATTTTTAGTTATTTAAACCTTTAGGTTTTACTTTTTAGTATTACTTATTTACTTTAGTTAGTTTATAATTGACTAATATTAGTTTTTGCACGATTGTAAATATCTGCAATTTGATTAATGTCAGGAATTCAAATTGCATAAAGGGGACCTCGTTTTATATATTATGGTGATCGAAAATTAACCAAGTCTTTGTTGTGATGACCAAAATACAATAAGTTGGTCCTTGTTGTCCCGTTTGGAATGATTATTTCGATGTATGCGTATCGCGTCAAATTATTGGATAAGTCATATATTTGTTTTGAAAGCATTTTCTTATTGGTTAAACCGAAAACCGAACCGTTAAAGACCTAAAACCGATAAACCAAAACCGATAACAAATATCTTATTGGTTTGGTTATCGGTTTAGCATATTTAAAAACCGAAAACCGATAAACCGAACCGATAATACTTATAACCAAACCGAACCGACCGATACACACCCCTAATAGCACATGAAAATTGACAAAATCCTAGTTTACCTTCTTTGAGGCTCGTTTGTACTTGAAAATGTGTTTGGTTGCCCCTCGAGACGAATTGGCTCCGTTACTAAGGTTTTAACGGACGTCTAAGAAAAATTTTGGCCATTTTTTTGCCGGAATTACGAATCACAAAAATCCATGGACTATAGCACACAAAAATTGGTAAAATATTGGCTTAACTACTTTGGGGATCGTTTGAACTTTAATATGCGCTCGTTTGCACCTCGGAACGAACATGCTCCATTGGTAAGGTCATAACGGATGTCCATGAAAAATTTTAGTAATATTTTTGCTGGAATCCTGTGTAACATCCGACAATTTGAAATAGCTATGAAGAGGCTTAGAATTGGAATTTATTATTTTTGGAAAGAATTAAAAATCTGGAAAATTTAGCTAAGTATGGGAAAAAGTGAGTTTTTTGGCCAACTTTGAGCAGTCATAACTCCTAGCTCAGGATGAGTTAGGTGCAGTTCCAGTTATTTTTACGAATCTCGTGGAATGATCTTTCCAACGCCAACAAGTTTGCTCAATTCTGAGTTCGGATGAGTGAGTTATGCCCTTTGGAAGTTGGGCAGTTGGCATGGAAGTCTGTCCGGAAATTTTAAGGGTATTTTGGTCTTTTCCCTAACCAATTCTTTTGGTTATATTAGGGATTTAGACTGATTTTTAGATCAGTTTTTCCCTTTTTAAAAGAGTGAGAGTGAGGGTTTGTGAGTGAAGAGAAGAAGAAGAGGAGAAAGAGAAGAACAAGCAAGGAGATCGTCGTGGTATTGTCGGGGGTGATCCCTATAAGGTATGTGAGTTCATAGTGTTGGGTTGGTTCTTTCCCCCACACGCCAAACTCGTCTTATTTCCGAGAAAAGATTTGGTTGTGTTTGTTGAAGCCTTGTTGTTGTGGTTGTTGAAATCTTGTGATTTTGTTGAAGTTTCTTGTTGATTTAGGACATGTTTCCGGTTGTGTTTGTGAGTTGAAATCTATTGTATGTTGAGGGGTTTTTGATTCCAAGTATTTGGGGCTGGAACCTTTGAGGTTGAGGAGGTTTAGGGTTGGAAAAATGAAGGAGAAAAGTCGAGTTTTCCGGGGTCAGGGGTGGGGCGTCGCGCCTGCCAGCGCGCCCCAAAAGAGTTTCTTTGTTTCCTCCCTTGGGGCGCCGCGCCTAGCAGTGTGCCCCAGCAGTCCTTCTGAGCTTTGAGGGCTGGCGCCCCGCGCCTTGCAGAGCACTAAGGACGCCAAGTTTCCCCATTCATTTCACACTTTCTCATGCATGCTCCTTGGTAATGTACCTATGTTTTATAGTTGTTTTCAACACTCCAAGGTACGTCTAAACGTTAAGAACTCATCCATAAACATGTGATCATATACCTTGAATCCATAATCCAATTCAAGGCGAGTTAGGATCAAAGTCAAGTGAAGTTAGAGCCAAGCTTAGAAGTTAAGAAGTAAGTCAAAGTAAGTCTTCAAAGTTTTCAAGAGTCTTCATTGAACGTTTTAACTTCATTTTAAGGCTCAAGTTTCAAGTTGAGTAAAGAGCATAGAGTTTCAAGTTAAGTAAAGAGTATAGAGTTTCAAGTTAAGCCAAGAGTAAGAGTCAAGT
>JAJOOR010028336.1:0-15673 GCA_036250505.1 Solanum acaule | reverse complement strand
ATATGTCATGGCTACTTGATAGGTTTTTAAGAGTTGAAGATGAAGACTTGGTGAGTCCTCATAGATTCGAGGGCAATAACCAACATGTTCTTTTTTATGTCTCTCTAGTATTTGCTTAAGTTTTGAGTGGGCTTAGTCCCAATGTTATATTCAAGTATTAGATGGTTTTGAGACATATTGTATAAAGTCTAGAAAGTCTTCCGCTTGCTATTTATTGAAAGTATCTTCGTGTGTGAAGAAAGTTTTTAATTTCTTATGGTTTTGGTGTCTATGCGATGAATGAATGCTAAGAGGCTTGTATTAGACCTCTTCGAGGTCAAGTACGCCGGTTACGACTAGGGGGTGCTCCCGGGTCGTGACAGGCTCAAGGAGTTTGTGTTCACTTTCAATATATTATCTCTTTCCAACAAACATAAACTCAAGATTTGGCAAACTAAATTTGGATTTTCTCTCAAAATTCATATGCTTGAAAAGAAGGCCATCTTCAAGGAAGAACATTGCTCAACTCAACAAAGGGATTTGATAAGAGTGAAGAAGAGTCTTTGTTGTACTTAGAGCTTTGTGTCTCATGTGCTTACATTGTAAATCTGATCCTAATCTATAAAGGATTCAGGTCTTGTTTCGGTTTCTAAAAGTCTAAGTCATCTAGAGTTAGGTGATTTAGTGGGCAACATTGTTGTTGCTTAGTCAAAATCTAAATCGTCCATAGGGTGGTGGTTTAGTGAGCGGTGTTGTATCCGCTTAGCAAAGTCTAAGTTATCTAGGGGTGATAGCTTAGTGGGTAGTGTGGTATTTGCTCTGGCTCGTCTAAGTGATAGGAGGTATTGCTTAGAGTTGGGATTAGCAGGCTAATCTCATTTTGTAAACTTGCTTTTACTTTTGCTTGGAGAAGATTAGTGAAAGAAGTTTTTGAAAAGTCCTGGCAAGCCAGGTCGTGGTTTTACTCCCTTGAGCAAGGAGGTTTCCACGTAAAGTTGCTTGTTCAATCTTTACTTTCAGCACTTATTATACTGTTTGTTATTGTAACTGTGCTGAGGACCTGGTCCCATCGAAACAAGTGGACGCATATTTTAGTTACTGTTCTTGCTGAGTGAAAGGACCTGATCCTTGACTGATAGGTGGACTCATACATTCCAACAAGTGGTATCAGAGCTTGGGCTCTCTATCTGGTTAACACAAAGAGAGAGATTCCTGCAAGGAATGGCGTCACCACTAAATCAGCAAAGAAGTCAGTCCTCCACAAGACCTCCTCTTCTTGATGGTCAGTTCTATAGATATTGGAAGATTCGGATGAGAGACTATTTCATGGCTGAGGAAATAGAAGTATGGAACGTCATATGTAAAGGTCCTTACGTACCAACTATGGAGGTTAAAGATGGAGAGGTCACAAGAGTCATTCCCAAAACTCGACAATAGTATAGTGACTTTGACAGACCATTAGTCCAGAAAAATCACAAAGCAATGAAGCTATTGAAGTGTGGCCTTAGTGTAAATGAATATGATCTGATCTCATCTTGTGAATCAGCCAAGGAAATCTGGGATCTGTTGAGAATAACTTATGAGGGCTTTGAGGAAATGAGGAAATAAGGAAATCTAAGCTAGATCACTTTATTACTCAGTTTGAAGGTTTCACCATGAAAAGAGGTGAACCCATTCATCAAATGCGCACCAGATTCTCCACCATTACAGATGAGCTCATGTTCCTTGAAGAACAAGTCCCTGTTGGCAAACAAGTCTCTAAGATATTGGAAATTCTTCCTAGATCTTGGACAAATGATTTTGTGACTAGAAATGAGACAACAAAACCTGATGTAATGACGATGTATACACTATTTGAGCATCTTCAAGTTCATGAGATGCACATAAAAGGGGAGGGTCTCATTCTCAAGGGCAAAGACAAGAGGACAGATCTGATTGATAAGGCCGATCAAAAGAAAGAAAATCATGACAAGGCTACCAGCTCCAGTGAAGTGTGTGGCAAGTGCGATCTACCAAGTCACTCCATTGGAAACTATCCTACGCACAAAGCTGACCACATGGAATTTGTCAAGACTGAAGAAGGTAAAGAGAAAGAGGGGGACCAGGTCCGTCCTGAGATAAGTAGAAGAAAAGTTTTTTTCCAGGTGGTGAAAAAGGATGCTGATGAAAAGGTAACCCTATCATATTTGAAGCAAAACTTGAATACCTTTTCTACTAGTAAATTGAAAAAGCTAGCTGTTGTATTACTTGATTTGATAAGTGAGCTGACAACTAAGAAAGATTTTGTGAACAATAGCCTAGATATCTCTCAAGATGGAAAAACTACTTTAGTTCCCCCAATAGCTGATATTGAAAATCAAATGGTTATTCTAGAAGTTGAAAATCTAGAACTGAAGGAAAAGATAAAGGGGGTAACTACTACAGTTTTTAAAGGAAAAAATGAGGCAAGCAACTTGCAGTTGGAGCTTGAAAATAAGCTGCATACTGCTGAAATGAAGATGAAATTGGCCTTGGAAAGAAATCTTGAGTTGGAGAGGGACCTGGTCCGTGTAAAAGAGGAACTAGAAAAATCCCTCAAATGGATCAATTCCTCTAAGATACTTACAAATCTGATTGGTCAAGGCAACAACAGTAGAAGAAGGATGGGCTGTACGAAGATAAATCCCCCATACAATCCTCACATCAAATCTGTTTCTGATGATGATAATCTGTTGTGTGTGCATTGTGGTCGAGATGGATTTCTTAGAAAGGATTGTCCTATTCTGAAAAAATATGGAGAAAGTTCGTCAACTATTCCCAACAGAGGAATAGATTGAAAAAGGGACCTGGTCCTGCTTTTGGTCCCAAGTTGAAGAAAGCCAGTTTGCCTTACTGGACAAAAGATTTTCTTATCACTCCATTATCTGCTTACTGGGAACTCCGTCTCAAGTGGGTTCCCAAGGCTAACAAGTGATTTGTTATGCAAGTGAGAGGAAGTAGCAACAATTAGTGGTGGTTCATGAACAACGGATGCTCAAAGCACTGGACTGGGAAAACTGAAAAACTTCCTCTCTCTCAAGGCACTTCAAGGGGGAGGTGTCTCTTTTGGCAATGGCAAGAAATGGTATATTTTTGTAGGTTGGACTTAAAAGTCCGTGGAACATTCTTGTGAAGTTGTGTACTATGTCAATGGATTGAAGTACAATCTTCTAAGTGTTTCACAGATTTGTGATGAACAAAAATTAAAGTCAAGCTCTTATCAGATAATCGTGTAGTCACAAACTTGTTCTCTCGGGTGATGATCTTGATAGAAAAGAGTTGCAAGAACTTGTATATTGCTGATCTAATAACTGCTCGTTGTGACAGTCTCACTTGCCTTAGTGCTCAAAGTGAGAATGCTGAGGTATGATATGAGAGACGTGCTCTTGTAAATGTTTCTCTACTCTGCACAAACTTGTGTCAAGGGACCTGGTCCTCGGTCTGCTCAAAATGAAATTTGCAGATGAAAAAGGTTGTGACGATGGTGTTAAGGAGAAGCAATTCAGACCATCCTTCAGGTGGTATAAGTAGGCCTTTTATCTTTCAAAGGACTTTCGGCTGAAGTGGTGAATACTACATGTTTTGTGACTAAAATGATAATATTGAGAAGGTTGATCTCAATATTGATGAAATAATAGTTGTGGTATACTCTTCGTCCAACAAGGCTTATCGGGTGTATAAAAGGCTGGTCATGTGATTTTTGATGAGTTTGGAAGAATTGAGAAGTTGCAAAAGAAAGGAGATTCTGAGACGAAAGTGTTGCTTCAGATTCAGAGAGACGGTCTAAACAGTGAGCTTGCTGAAGAAAATCCTCTTCATGAATCCAACAGTCTCAAGGAAGCTGATGCAAATGATGAACCTGATGAGGGACCCGATCCTATAGACAGTGCTGAACAAGGATGATGCAGTTCAAACTGATAATGTGAATTCTAAAGGTGAGAATGAAGAAGCTGATCAAGCTCAGTTTGAAAGAAGCAAAGTATGACACTCGGTTCCCAACAAGCTAAGGTTGTCCAAGTTCCTCATCAACAATGACTTCAAAAGAGTGAGTTCTAAATGAGCATGATGGGAGATTTCTTCTTAGAGCTACAAATTCAGCAAACCTCTAAAGGTACCCTTCTTTGTCAAGAAAAGTTCACTAAGGAGCTGTTCAAAGGCTTAAAGTTCTTGAAGTCAAGACAATGCTAAAAAGGGGTAATGTCATCATAAAGGGTTGCTAAGATAGGGACCTGGTACCAACTCAGAGAAGTTACTGAAGAAGTTTCATTTTATGGATGCCTAGTCAATTGATACTCTCATGGGGACCAACTTGAAGTTGGATGTGGATAGATCTGGTCAAGATGTAAATGATGCAAGTGTCAAGTGTCAGGATTTATTCAAGATTCCAAGATTATCCAACGGAATCACATTTGAAGGCTGCTCAGAGAATCCTAAGACAATTGAAGAAGACAGGGACCTGGTTCTATTCTGCTCATCAGGAGACTTTTTGATTTGGAGTACATGGTGATGCTGATTATGCTAGGTATCAAGTTGATGAAAAGAGTGCCTCAGGAGTGGCTTATGCTATAGGCTGATCTCTTGCTCATGGGGAACTAAAAGGCCAGATTCAGTTGCTCTTTCATCAACTGAGGTAGAGAATGATGTAGGAAATGCAGCTTGATGGGCTCAACGTCTGTGGATCAAGCAGCATCTTGAAGCTCTTAGAAGACCTAGTTGAGATAATCAAACTGATGATTGGGAATGCTGAAACCTTCTTGAATGGATCTTGCCTAAAGCAATCAACTCTCTCATGACTATGCAAAGGGAGCAGGTATCCTTGTTTTTCAGTTATGTATGTTTTAGCAAATGCAGTCTCATACCTTTTGTAGGTATACACGCATGGAAAAGGGCTGAAGGAAAAGAGAGGTTAGGACAGATCTAGGCAATCACATTCAAACTAAGAGAGGGACCTGGTCCGTTCTCGAAGGTTAGCACTCTTTACATTGCAGTTTGAATTATGCATGAGAACCGTTGCAATTGCAACAAGTCTGTCATTCAGAAAATCAATTTGGCTTCCAAATATCAGAGTTTTCCGAAACCCTATTTTCTCCTCACTCAAAAACACTTCCAATTGTTAAACTCTTTGTTCTTACTCGAGAATTTTCTGATGAAGATGTTTTAAGTGTAAAGAGGACCAGGTTCACAATGCAAAAGGAAGAACTGGAAAAGAAGATGTTCAAAAAAATAAGTTGATATTCTGAGAACTGAAAGTATTCTGAATAGGTGGGTGTCTGATTAAAAAAAAAAGAAAAAGGAAAACTGGCAGCCCCAAAGGTTCAATATGAAGGTTGGGCAGTAAAGAATGTGAACTTGAAGAGAGGCTTCTGCAAATACCATGCTATGGGATATGCTCTACTAATTCTTTCTTTTAATCCTTTGCCTCTAGGTCATCCCATCTCTTCCTAACTCTCTATGTCAGTCCTCATTCCTCTTTTTGGGCATTGTTCTGGTTTTCATTCGTAGTCATATTTGCAATGCTTTGATGGCTAATCTTTTATTTATGGATGAAAATATGTCTTGCTTCTACTGACTTGTCTTATTACTTTATGCCTTCTTACTCATGCTCAGTGTTGCCCAAGTGGCCATGAATTTGCTTGAACTGCATTTCTGTCAACTTGGTTTACTGCTTTAACCCTTTTTTATGATGTCAAAAGGGGGAAAGTTGTTATTAAGGTATGAGATCAGCGGTGTTAGCTACTTGAAGGAGACATGGTCATGCCGATAGGGGGAAGAAGTTGAAAAAGTTTGTCATCATCAAAAAGAGGGAAAATGCTATTTTGATGTTTTGAGGATTTGACAAACTTTGGGGATGATAAAACTCCAGTTACCCGAAGAGTTCTTGTTGATAGGGGGAACTTGAAAAGGATGTGGTCATGCCGGTAGGGGGAAGAAGTTGAACAAGTTTGTCATCATCAAAAAGGGGAAAATGCTATTTTGATGTTTTGATGATTTGACAAACTTTGGGGATGATAAAACTCCAGTTACCCGAAGAGTTCTTGCTGATAGGGGGAACTGGTGAATAAGTACGTTATTATCAAAAAGGGGGAAAATGTTAGTTCGAAGCTGATATGAGAAGTTAGTTCGAAGTTGATATGAAGTTTTGATGATTTAACAAACTTACAGATTTAACAAGGAACCAGATCCTTGTTACTGGGACTGCTGACAGGGAAGTGAATGAATACACTCAGTGTGAGGAATATTTGTGTGTAATCATCAAAAAGGGGGAAATTGATAAGAGCTTATGCCTTTTGGTGTTTTGATGATCTCCTCACAAGTACAAGGACCTGGTCCTCTGCAGAGTATGAATACTCGTCCAGATGTCAAAGTGCTGTACAGCTATAAAAGTTGTTTGCATCAAAAAGTTGGTGAAGCTGCAGAGTACTTCACCAATCAGAAGCAAGGAGGTTGCTTGTACGTTTGGTAATAATTCTTTATGGTTGATATTTTATACATGACAAATACCATAATTAATTAATTCATCCAAAGAAGGAAGTCCGAACACCACTATGATGCCCACCAACTGGCAAGGAATGACACGCCTCTAGTATACCCATCATCTCGACCTCTGGCACACAACGATGAATAATTACATCGGCACAACTACGATACAAATAAGGCTCATCCCAAAAGAACTTCTTCACATCATGCATAAACTTTTTCCTTTGGTGAGAAAACAAATCCGGAGGCACCAAATCGCTTGCCAAATAATTAGCAAAGTCTGCGAACCAAGGAATCAAATCATGAGAAGCAGCCAATACTTGTTCATCAGGAAAAGCGTCATTGACTTTAGCCCTATCACCAAGCTTTTGCATCGCCTCTTCCTCTAATCAAGACAAGTGATCGGCAACTTGATTTTCAGTCCCCTTTTTATCCTTCACCACAAAGTCGAACTCTTGTAGCAACAATACCCATCTAATCAACCTTGGTTTCGTATCCTTCTTCGCCATCAAATACCTTAATGCAGAATGGTCAATATGCACTATGACCTTAGTACCAAGCAAGTAGGATCAAAATTTTTCGAATGCGAAAACCACCGCAAGAAGCTCTTGTTCAGTTACCGTATAGTTCTTTTGGGCCACATTTAGAGCTTTGCTAGCATAGTAAATAGGATGGAGAATTTTCTCTCACCTCTGTCCCAATACCACACCAAGCGCCACTCCACTCGCATCACACATTACCTCAAACGGTTGCCCGTAATCCGGTGAAATAATGATAAGTGCAGTAACTAACTTCTGCTTCAACTCTCCAAATGCTCTTAGACAAGCATCATCAAAATAGAACTTACACTCCTTCTCGAGCAGTTTGCATAACGGATGTGCAATTTTTGAGAAATCTTTGATGAGTCTCCTATGAAAACCTGTATGCCCAAGAAAACTCCTAACACCTTTTACAAAGATAGGTGGAGGAAGTTTTTTTATTACCTCAACTTTCGCTTTATCTACCTCAATGCCCTTCTCAGAAATCCGATGACCTAGCACTATACCTTCTTTCACCATAAAATGACACTTCTCCCAATTGAGCACTAGATTGCATTCTTCACACCTCTTAAGCACCTCGACCAAATGATCTAGACAACGATCAAAAGAGTCACCCGCCACCGAGAAATCATCCATGAACACCTCAATAGTGTCCTCTACCATATCAAAGAATATTGACATCATACAACACTGGAAGGTTGCTGGAGCATTGCATAACCCAAATGGCATCCGTTTGAAGGCGAATGTCCCATAAGGGCAAGTGAAGGTGGTCTTCTCTTGGTCTTTCAGAGCTATAGAAATCTGATTATAGCCCGAATAACCGTCAATAAAACAATACCAACCTTTACCCACCAATCTATCCAACATTTGATCCATTAATGGCATAGGGAAATAGTCATTTTCTGTCCAAAAATTTAATTTCCGGTAGTCCATGCAGACTCTCCATCCAGTCATGGACCGTATCAAAATAAGCTCGTTTCTCTCATTAGGAACCACAGTAATCCCACCTTTCTTGGGCACACACTGAATCGGACATACCCAACTACTATAGACAATGGGATAAATAACTCCGACATCCAACCACTTGATGATCTCCTTTTTAACTACCTCTTGCATAGGCGGATTTAATCTTCTTTGGTGTTCAATACTAGGCTTGTGATCTGGCATGAGTTGGATTTTATGAGAACAAATACCGGGAGGGATCCCAATAATATCCTCAATAGTCCACCCAATGGCTCGCTTGAACTTCTTCAATACGGCAACCAAACACTCTATTTGTCTCCCATTCAAATCAGCCGCAATAATGACCAGTAGAGTATCATCTTTTCCCAAGAACACGTACCTCAAATGCGGTGGTAGAGCCTTAATCTCTAATTTTGGTGGCTTCTCAACAGACAGTCGTGCAGGTGGGGACTCACGATTTTTCATGTCCAACTCCAACTTCTTTGGTTTTGACCGATATTCACACTTATCAAGTGCGGCGACCATCTCATCATACTCTTCAATACCATCACTATCGAAGTGCATCATAACCGCTGCTAATGCCTCAACACCCAGTCTCTCCTCAACCTGCACCTCAGAAACACTCTCAACTCTATAGGTTATCGTCGATACTGATTGGAGCTCACTACTTTGCTTCATAGACCTACAAATATTGAAAGTCGCCTCTTCATTGTTCAATCTGAATTTCATCTTCCCCTTTTCCATATCAACCAAAGCGCGCCCCGTAGCTAAAATGGTCTCCCAAGAATGATGGGAACCTAAAAATCAACCTTGCAGTCAAGAATCACAAAATCTGCCGAAAATATTAACGACTCCACTTTCACTAGTACATCATGGAGCACACCTATGGACCTCTTCACATTTTTGTCAGCCATGAGCAATCGCATCGCAGTCGGTGTTGGATCTCCCAAATCTAACTTCTTGTAAATCGACAATGGCATCAGATTAATGCTAGCCCTAAGATCACACAATGCCTTAGCAAAATGCAACAACTCGATGGTACATGGAATAGTAAAGGCACCAGGATCCTCTTTCTTCTGCACAAGGGACCTAGTAGCAATAGCACTACAATGTTGCAATCTATCATCATCCTCGAAGCTCACGGCCCTTTTCTTGGTCACCATATCCTTCATAAATTTTGCATACCCATGCATTTGTTCCAAAGCCTCTATCAATGGAATATTGATAGAAAGTTGCTTCAACATGCTAATAAACCTGTGGTATTTGCTTTCTTCAGTCTTTTTCACTAACCTTTGTGGGAAAGGAGGTAGAGGTCTGGGTATGGGGATAACTTTCTGAGTTACCTCATCTTCCTTTTCTGTCGCATTCTCAGACTCTCCAGTCACCTGAACCACATCATCATCTTTACTAGCATCAGTTTCTACCCCAGACAACATAGGTGGATCAATGGTCTGCTTACCTCCTCGAGTCGTGACTGTCATGCAATGTCCATCATTCTTTGGATTTTGGATAGTATTACTAGGAAGAGTGCCAGGTTGATGTGGGTTTACTGTAGTCGACAACTGAGTCATCTGTAACTCAAAATGGTTGATTGACACTGCGTGGGCGTTAACTTTTTGACCAATACCAGACAAGTCATTTCGCATCTCCTTCACATTCTCATCAGATGCGTCAAACCTCCTTATCATTTTTTGCACCATATCCCCAATACGTGAAATATTACCTCCTGCTTCCCTAGGAGCAGAATCCCAATTTTGAGGAGGAACATAAGGTCCCGCCTAATCGTTTCTATTTCCATAGTTGTTCAGGTTGTAATTGTTGTCGCGATTGTAGTTCCTATCCCGGACATATTGACCCTCGCGATTGTAATTGCCATAGTTTCGACCTTGGTTTCCTTGACCTTGGCACCAATTATTCGTGTTGGAATCTTGGGAGTTTGGTCGGAAACCCCCCGTCTGCTCATTTACCAAATAAGCATCCTCTTCAAAATAATAGTCATCTGCCGGTGGTGGAGTTCTAGTCAAATAGTTCACAGCATTTACCTTCTCCACTCCTCCAGTCACATGCTTTAACACCAACCCTAGTTCAGTTCTCATCTGTGCCATCTCCTCGCGAATCTCATTTGCGGGCTGGTTGTTTGTTGCTTGAACGACAAATGAGCTCCTCCCAGTGTCTGACTTTCTAGTGCTCCAAGCTTTATTATTTTGAGATATTTTCTCCATGTTCTCTGTAATTTGTGCAAAAGTGCATTCACCATACGAACCTCTGCAATAGTATCGAGCACTACCTTACCATTATCATCTTGTCCTCGGTAGAAGTACTCCTTCAGCGACTCATCATCCATATGGTGATTCGGGACACCCCTCATGAAGGTAGTGAACCTATCCCAAGAACTACTCACAGACTTTCCAGGTAATGCTATAAAGTTATTGAGTTTATCCTTCTTGTTCAACTTCTTGGACACTAGAAAGAATATTGCTAAAAACGCCTCTGTCACCTGCTCCCATGTATAGATTGAGTTGTAAGGGAGTTCATTGAACCACACAGCAGCATCTCCGATCAATGATAGGGGGAACACACGCAACCCAATCATATCCCAATCCGATCGACCTATACAACTTTTGCAGACATGATTAAGTTTGTCTATGTGCGCATGTGGATCATCTTCTGGCAACTCCGCAAACAAGCCCTTCGCTATTAGCATCTGCATCAAGCTACTGGTTACCACAAATGTATGCCCCTGAGGTAGAGGCGGTAGGACAAGAGGTCCATCAGAATTGGAAATACTAAGGTTGACCCTGAAATTTTCATGCAGATGTGGTCCTTGTGGTTCATGTGCCCTTAGTGCATCTCCCAATCTATTCTTAACTGGAGTATGATTATTCGCATCAATTAACCTCAGAGGTTGCAATCCAACACCTTCACCTAACTCTCCCCCGATAGGGTTAATCGAAACTCCTTGATTATTCATTCTATTCAGTTCGGGATCGTAGGGAGTAAGTGGTTCGCCTTGGCTCCGTGTACTTGGCATACACTAGAGTAAGACCCTGAGGGAGACAAACACAAAAGAAAAAGTAAAATTAGGAAATATTTGACTAAAGTTCAATAATGCACTTAAACTTAATCTAAAAGCCTTATTCCCAGGCAGCGGCCCCAAAATTTGATACGCTCAAATTACACCTCCCTAAAGAGGTATAAGCGATCGTTATCAACTAAAGAACCCAACTTGTAGGCTGGGGTTGATCCCACGAGGAATATGGTTTAGACTTAAACTTAACTGATGATTATATCCGTTTAGTCAATGTATTTCTGAAAACAAGTAATTAAAGGGGGGGATTTGTGAAACAACTTATGGAAATTATGTAATCAATTAGTGAGCAAGATTCAAACTTTGGTTGTTATCAAGATGAAAAAGAAACTAAGGCGTACATGTTCCCCATAAGCTCATAACTCCGCAATCCTAGTAATAGCAATACCTTCCTAGTGTATTACATGCAATGTGATAAGTTAGGTATCTCTAAATCCTTGGTCTGGCATCTAGAGAATTTCACCCCGCACCTTGGTCCGGCTACGTGTGTATAATTTAGTAACCCTTACCTTTACCTCATATTAGACATCACATCGATGTATGGCTTAGTTTTCACCCTCGCACCAATCGACATTAGACTATTATATAGTATCACACTAAATCTATGTTGATATTTCTTTTGTTGTTAATTACCTCTTTGGTCCGACAAGTAGTAACAAGGCGAGTTCTAACGCGTGCACTCGTTAAAAATATTTCTAAGTGAAAGAATTATCAATGCATGCAATAACACTATTCAAGAATTGCTTAATTACTATTCATACTTCGTTAATTACTCATGGTTCCCACAACCCTAGTTGTGGATTTAGTTACTCATGCTAGGAAGAACACAATTCATAGTTGTATAAGAAGAATTCATGAACTTACTATTAGAGTAGAAGAAATCCCAAAAACCTAACTTGAATTGAAAAGTTAAAATCTTCAAAACAAACTTAGGAAATCAAGAATTGCTAAAATTGCAAGTTAATCTCCAAAGCCAAAAACTAGAATAAAAGTAATAAAGTCTAACGCCCAAAAACGAGGTTTACATACCCTATATATAGAAAAATAAGTCCTAACTAGAAAGGAAAAGAAATAAGGAAATAAAGTTGCAGGTCGCGTCTTCATTCTATGAGACTGACCTACGGTCCGTAAGTCGATCTATGGTCCGTAGGTCCCTTCCGTGGCTCAGGACTTAGGCAATTTTTCTTTCTTCAAAATCTACAAAATCTCTGTCGCAATCGACGATTCAACAGTACGGACAGTAAGTCGATCTACGGTCTGTAACTCCTCTCCGTAACTCCACACTTAAATTTTTTCAGCATCAGGTACTGGAACCAATCTCTGAATGATTTGACGGAGCAACAGTACGGTCCGTAGATCAATCTACGGTCCGTAAGTCACAACCTTGTTTCCACTCTTGGTCAAGAATTCCCTGAACTTCAGCAATGCCCTTCCTGCCCTTCTATTACTATTATCTACGGGGAGTAACTGGACCTATGGTCCGTAAGTTGCCTCCGTAAGTTGCTTCCGTAGATGCCCTTTTCTGCACTTCTTTCAGTTGTGTCTTCAAGTTTCCACGCTTGAACGTATTCCCTGGAAACATGAGAAAAACACATATAAACTAATACAAAATAGCCCTAGACACACACAACTCTCAAGTGAAATGTATAAAAAATACCGTAAACTCACGGTACATCAGGTTTCTAAAGAAGTTTCTCAAAGGAGAATATCAGCTACTCTTTGAGTTCATCAACAAAGGGATGGTACCAAGGACGGAGAAAAGAACTGTAGCATCTGTTGCTGATCTATTTCTCATGGAGAATCTGGATGAACTTGAGGAAACAAATCTCCCTACTATAATGCTTGAACATATTCAAATGGTGATGACCCGGAAATTTGCCAAACACGACATCCATTATGGCTACTTGCTGAATTAGTGTTCAAACATTTCAACATGCCTTTGGGATGAGGGGTACCTGGTACCACCAAGCAAATGTTCACTACTATTACCCTTCTAGAATGTGAGTGTGTTGAAGGGAAGGCCAATGGTAGGTCTCAGGTAGCGGATTTCTAGAGCAGCAAGCCTCTTTTAAACGAGAATTGACTGATCTCACCATGATCTTGAATGATAAAGAGGTTGATATTGCACAACTGAAATCTCAGTTGCAGAAGGCTGTTTCGAGGGACCTGGTACCAGTGGAGAGGATGAGCAAGTGGTGAAAAAGTTGAGAGCTGAGAATGAACAATTGTTGAAGACAAATGCCTCACTCAGTGAGAAAGTCAAGGATCTCAACAAGCTAGTCATTCAGGCCCATGAAGCTGCAAATGAGTGGATGTCTTTGCTCATGTGTACCCTTAGTCCCCTTCCCCCTCCGTCCTAAATGAGTCATGTCTCTCTAATTTCTTCTCCCTTGTGTCAAAACTCTAGTGGCTATGTGTATTGTGTTGGCTGATTACTGTGGTCAGCTTTTGTGATCTAATGCTATTTGTTCTGTGCCCTGCTCAGTATGTTTTAATATTCTCTTTTATGCATACTTGTGCATGTTTTGTGTGGCCTTAGCCCTGAATTCTTAAATCGCTTTGCACGCAACTCGCATATGTTACTGCTACTCCTTTTCAATGATGTCAAAATGAGGAATTTTTGGGGTGAACTATTGTGAAATTAGAAAGGAACTGAACTAAAGCGGGAAGAACAGTGATAGGGGGAACAGTAACATGGGGAATTTAATGTCTTTTTGAATGAATGCTTAACACTCATGTGAGGTGGCTTGTAGGTTGTTTGTCATCATCAAAAAGGGGGAAATTGATAAGTCTTAATGCCCCATATGTTTTGATGATCTCCTCACAAGTACAGGGACTCGGTCCTCTGTAGAGTATGCTCATCCAGGATCATATGCTATACAGCTGGCAAGCTGTCGTGTAAGAGGTTGGTGGGTCGTCAGTGTACTACACCAATCAGAGAGATGAGGGAAGCCCTTCTTCCAGTAGAGACTGAATTTGAGGTAAATAAATAGTAGACACATATTCAAGAGATGTGAGGCTTTTAAGAACTTGGCTGCTTAATTGTTTCAGATTTTGTATTGTAAGTCTTTGAATAGAGCAAGGCAACTCCCAATTCTCATTAACATGAATCTCTTCATCACTGCATCATGATTCATGGATAATCTTTAACTCTTTGAGGCAGAGGAGTCTCTATAAGTGCCACTCCTTTCGGCCATTCACCAGTTTCTCACAATGGATGATCTCAAAGACTTCTAAATTGAAGGGAAATCCTCCTTCAGGAAATAATTCTCTTTCAGGACATCCAAACAATTGCAGTCTATTAAGAGATGGAAGGAATTCCTGCATACGTTTTGGCAGCCGCTTCAGCTTCTTGCTGTTGACAATAATCAAATAACACAATAGCTAAATCCCACATGACACCAAAAGTAATTCAATATTCTTACAATCCCAAGTCACGACACTTTCAGTCGTGGAAATCAAAAGCCGAGTAAGGCTGTGGCAACTACTTAGACTCAAACTGTCTGCTCTTAAGCCCAACTCAGGTGATATATCATAAAGATATAGCACTATGGAGGACTGAAATTTATGCCAATTTTATAACCCACACTCATTGGTGTGCTAAAACAGGCTCATGAACTCATGGAGTTGGCATTTGGAAGCACATTAGTAGCTATAGACACCAAGCAGACTTCTTCAAGAATATCTCAAGTTAAATTCTAGAAGGATAAATGGCTTGACAACAATGCTTTTAAAGCCTCATATCCTGGACTCTTCCTGGTAGCAAACAACTAAGAGTCATCTGTCGAACAACAAAGAGACATCAACTCTTGAACCCCTTAATTCAGAAGGAACCTTTTTGATTGGGAACTCCACTATCTTATCACTTTGTTAGCCACTCTAGAACAATACACAATTGAAATACAACAACAAGACAAAATGGTATTGGGGGATTCCAAAGATGGGCAGTTCACAGTCAAGGGCAGCTACAATCTCATGTGCTCTCAAAATGGTATGCTTGACAAGTGGCCTTGGAAGTATGTATGGAAAATCAAAACACCTCGAAAGGCCACTTACTTCACATGTATTGCTTTAAATGAAATAGCTCTAACCTATGCATATGATAAACCAAAATAGGTAAACCTATACAATATCATAGCCAGTACGGTCGAGCAATGTAGAATCAAAATAGAGAATTCATTATATAAACATGCATGGAAAGAAAACTTTTATTACCAACTAGTATAGCAACATAAAAGGGAATCCTCACATTCATTTGAAAGTGTCATCATCACTTAGGGTGTGTTTGGTATGAAGGAAAATGTTTTCCTAGAAAACAAGTAGATTTTTGACTTATTTTCTCATGTTTGGTTGGTGAGAAGAAAATATTTTCCAGAAAAGATTTTGTGTTTGATTTATGAATGAAAAATATTTTTGAGAAATATCTTTTATTTTTACTAGAGTAGAAAATTATTTTTGAAATTGAAAATATTTTTTAAAAACAAACTTAATTTTTTTTTGCGGGGTGGGGGGGGGGGTCAAGTGTAGGGGTGAAAGAATAAAATTTTGAAGTTGAAAATATTTTTTAAAAACAAACTTAATATTTTTGGGGGGAGTAGGGGGGGGGGGG
>JAJOOR010028335.1:0-15742 GCA_036250505.1 Solanum acaule | reverse complement strand
ATGTTAGCCGGTTCAATCCCGGTTTATTTCTGGAGAGGAACATTTAAAGGTCAGTATGAATGGCATCTGCCATGGATGGCGGAGAGTTATACAGTGTTCATCGATCATGATAATGTGAGAGATACAAATGGGAGTTTGATTCTGCAAGTTTTGCAAGGGATTCATAAAGATAAGGTGAAGGAAATGAGAGAGACGTTGATTAATCTTCTTCCTAAATTTGTTTACGCAACGCCAGGTAAAGATTTAGGGAGTGTTAAGGATGCATTTGATATCACCATTGATAGAGTATTGAAGAGATTGAAGTCTCGCAGAGATCAGTATTTTGAATCGTAAGCATTATTGCCATGCCAGAGGTTCTTCTTCTTCTTCTTTTTTGCAGTTTTTTTTCTTCAAATTTTGATTGGTGGATAAAAATAGTTAAATTCAGAATGTGGTAATATTTTTATTTTATTTTGCTTTTGTAAAAAATCTCACTTTTGAAATATAGTGAGACCACATCATCAAATATAGAATCATCACTTTTGAAATACAGTACTGAAATCATGTTCTGCAAAGTGGAGCTCAATTAAAAACAGTTTTTTCTATTTCATAGAGATATGCGTATGTACGTCCTATTCTATTCTTCTTGAACAACGAATAAGTTGCTATACTTTTGAAAAATATAAAATATAGTATTATATAATTAATTAAATCATTCAATTATAACAAATTAATAAGTTATAATATTTGTTTAGTGTATAATTGAAAATATATTTAAATTTAGTTAATTAAATAGATGGATGTCTATAATTTGAAGACGAAATTAATAATATATGTCAAGTTCAAAGTTAAGTCTCTAAATTTTTACCCATTGGATTTTGTTCAATTGCAATAAACAACCCTATTGACTCACCCGAGATATGATCTAAGATATCAAAAAATAAAATATGACAAAAATTACTCATATGTATTTACATCAAGTTAATAAATTACATAAGAATTCATTTATAATTCAGTTAATTAAATTAAAAACTATTGAAAGATAGCTTCACCCACTTTTCCCCATCTTTTTTCAGATTTTAAAAAAATATTTTATTTATCTAGATCATAGCAATAAAAACATTGTGGTCCCATTCTTTGAATTCTTGAAAACGTCAATCAGCCAATGGATTTGCAGATCTAGTCTATGGTTCAGAAATCAGAATAGATTTTAATCTACTCTATATTAATACGTAACTACTTATATCAAAGACTTTATTGAACTAATCATGTGTTGACAAATATATACACAGTCAATTTAAATGATTTTTAAAATTTAATTTAATAATGGAAAGTTATATTATAAATCGTAATTTTTTTATATGACTTTGGATTGTCGATATAATATACCTTAAAACTGATCAAAATTAATATAATTTAACTCTAAAAAATAAAACATAACAAGTATTATTAGTTAGAGGTAGTATATATTATTTCATGCAGTTGTGTCACTTAATTATGTGTTTTATCTATATTAGCATCTTCTCCCTAACTTTCCTCTTCCATTGTTACTCAACCCAAGCAAACTCTCCTATAAAATTTTAGGCATGTTAGACCTTCCCTATGTTGAATTTTGTGTACTTTTTTACACGTTTTCTCATCCACCAATAGGGGCACAACACTGAAAAGAAGAATAAAACAAAATAAATAAAAGAAAAATCGTTCAAAATTATAAGGAAAGTATTCAATTATATTGGTCTTATATATTTTTCATATGTTAGTTTATAAGTATGGTATATGATAGAATAGATAAAGTTATCCCATTATATGTATGAAATAATTTATTTGATTGTTGTAGTATATATGATGGGATAATAATCTCGGGATTAATTATAATGTTTCTAATTAAATATGTTAATTTATAAGTATGGTATCTGATAGAATAGATAAAGTTATCCCATCATATGTATGAGATAATTTATTCAATTATTGTAGTATATATGCTGGGATAATAATTTCGGGATTAACTATAATACTTCTAACCAAATATATACATGGCAATTTTGTGTCCTACGTGGCATTCTACGTGTATTATGCCTTGTAGGACACGTGTGTTTACTTGTTCAATTTTATACTCCATCCGTTTCACAAAGAATGACCTCCTTTCCTTTTTAGTCAGTTTCAAAAAGAATGACCTCTTTCCTTTTTTGGTAACATTTTACTTTTTGCTTTCCATGTGGCATGTTTAAGACCACAAGATTAAGGGCAATTTTGTACATTTGACATAACTTTAATTTAGGACCGCAAGATTCAAAAGTCTTATTATTTACTTAAACTCCGTGCCAAGTCAAACCAGGTCATTCTTTGTGAAACGGAGGGAGTATAAGTTTAAGTGTCTACTTGTGTATGCTCAAAGTCAGGGGTGGACCCACATGGACTTGTCCAGCTTCTTTCTAACGTTATTTTTAACTTTTTTTTTCTCCCTGTTTTTTTTTTTCCTTTCATAAACTATCTTTTTTGCTAACTTTTTAAAAACAAAATCTTGTACAAAATTCCTTTTTCCTTTTTCAAGATAATTATTATGCTAGCTTTTTTTTTATTGATCTTTTTTCGCTATCATAATTAAATATAGTTGTCTTTCTTATGACAAGTATTAATTTTGTACATTTATTTTTATGATTGATAGCTTAAAAAGTAACCATGATCTTAAAATCTTGAATTGGTCACTGCTCATGTCTATTATGCAACTTAGTCTCCCGAAAATATAAACAATCGTGATCTTCTATGTCTATTAACTCTTTCTTTCTCATCAGTCTAATTAGGAAAAATGAAAAGGGAAGGAAAAAATAATTTGTTCTAGCGCCTTCATTTTAGTTCCAATTCAAAAGCAAAAAAATTCTCCCTCTTATTGGTTTGCCTTTTTGGTAATTACGATTGTATGTGAAGGTACATTGTTTCTCCTTCTTTTTTTCTTGAATCAATCCAAATATTCTGTTTGGCTATTGCATTGAATTGAAGAAAAAGCGCCCTTGTTGAGGATTTTAGCTCGCAATTACGCTCTTTGATTGATACAAATTTATGTTAAAAACAATGAGCACTCATAGCCATAAAATCCTGGATTTGCCACTGCTCAAAGTTGAAAGACATAGTTATCCATTAAAGCCAAATTAAAGGTCATATTTATATATTATGTCTTTACTTGTGTTGGGCCACAATAGGGGAGTGATAATACTATGAAGATCCCACATGACATTAAATTAAATTAAAATAAAATAAAAAGGAAACAAGATTATACCAAATTATTATTTTCTTGAAAGATACATGCTGACACGTCGTAGTTAAAGCGACCCATGCTTCGGCTTGTATTTGTGCGTTTAATTTCGTTTAATAAATTTCGTTTAAACGTTTGAACCGTAATTTCTTCCAATTAAGGACAAAACACATAGTGTTTTTATATGATATTTTCGATTCAAATTTTGAAAATATTTTTATATGTGTTCTCAAGTATATATTAGATAGTTAAGTTAATCATACATATATATTTATCAATCTCATTTAAAATAAATTTGAGGTTTTATGATTCATTGAGATCAATGCGTATAATTAAAGGAAGTAACATATTTTAAATAGTTAATTTATTTATGTAACATTTACTTGAAACTATGGTCTACTCATATAGTAAACACATCGACCTTCATTCCTAAGGTTGTGGATTCGAGTTACCGAGGAAACAAAAAGGTGGGAATTACTCCTAGAGAGGGGTTAAAAAAAAAAGAAAATGTTTGAGCAATCTTTAATAGCTTAGTTGGTGAGGTTCGATTCTCCACTTGTGATCTCCTCCCCTAAGCGTGTTTAATAAAAATATTTTATCATATATTTAGATGCTCAATTCAAAAAATTATATTTAATTTAAAAGTGTTTAATAAAAATAAATATATTTATTTTATCATATATGAATTTTATTTTCCTTTCTTTAGAAAAATATGTACATAAAGATTCATCCACTACTTACTAGTATAAGATACCTTTTAAAATAGGTTAAAATATCATTAATTTCAAAGGGACAATGTTTCGTGCTGGACCTACTGACTAGCAACAATGACGGATCCAAAAGTCAGAAAACAATAAACAATGGAATTTATTTTTATTTTTTTTTTAAAAAGAAGCTTATTTTTTACATAAATGGTTTCATTTTCAAGAAGAAGCCAAATCTACGACTTTACACTACAATTCGTTAAAAGAAAAAATTGATAGGTTAAAATAGAGCTGTTAAAATGGGTTTGGCTCGTTAGGTCGGTTCAATTCAACCCTTGAATTAAATGGGGTTGGGTTCAATTTTTTCAGCCCATTTAAGAATGAGGCTTTTTAGCTCAGCCTCATTTGGCCCGCTGGTCTCGTAGGCCCAACCCGCAAGTCTCAGAGGCCAACCCGCGGACTGTGAATTTTAAAAATATTTATTATATATATTTTAAGTAGTGTTTTACTTGTTAAGATTTTGTCCATAAATATTTTTAAAATATCAATATAAAATCAAGACTAGATTTTTTACATTTTAGGGTCATTAGCCCACTAAATTTTCTTATTAGCCCAAGTTCATTACTCCATTATAACTATGAATCTTTGACCTCTTTTACTTTTGTTTTTATGCCTAATTTTTCACTTCTCCTTTATTGTCTTGTTTATGAAAATAATGATCATGTAATGTTTTTTTGCTCGGATGAATCTTATGAATGTTGTATCTTGGCTACTATGTATTTGTTTTGTAAATATTCACTGAAGTATGTGTAATTCATGAATGAATTTATGTATTTATTGATGTCGTATCCATCGGACATCAACGTTCGTATCATTTTTTAAGGAAAATGTTGTCCGTTTTTTGGTTGAAGGGCCAACCCGTCCCAACCCGTGGCCCGCTTAGGGCTGGGTTGGGCTGCTATTTTATCGGCCCTTTAATTAAAAGGGTCAGCCCGTCCCAATCCATTTAACTCTCTAGCCCATTAGGATTGGATTTGATCAGCCCATTTTGACAGCTCTAGTTACAAACTTACAATTATATTAAGTTAAAATAGTCAAATTATGATGATTACTTTGAGCAATGAATTTGTTTGAACATGCTTTTTTTAGGCACCTATCAATTTTGTCTTTGTTTGATAATTTATTTTTCTATTTTATATACCAACGTTACCTTCTTACACTTAAATTATTTTCTTGATTATTGAATACTTGCATTAAAAGGTTGGGTTTTAATTAAGAGAGGATTTTTTTTCTATGGAAAATTACATAAATACATAAATTATTTTACCATATTATCTAAAAATTTCTACCATTTGAAAAAGTTACAAAAATCCCTACTCTCTTATTCTTGGATACATCACTTTATGCGATGTATCAGGACGTCAAGTGATATATCCAAAATTAAGATGCGATGTATCGAGACATTGAACGATGTATTTAAAATCGGGACACGATGTATCGGGACGTTGTGGGATGTCTCCGGATTCCACCAAATTTAAGAGATTTTTGTAATTTGAAAAAAAAAAAAAGGATATAATATAATTAGTTCTTAACCTTATGTGATTTGCGTAAAATTTTCAAAAAATAAATATGAGGCAAAACTTGTCTGTTTTAGGCTTAAATTTGTTATACAAATATAGAGAAAAATAAAAGCAGAGGTGAAGCTAGCGCGAAGGAAAGAGGTTCAATTTTGAACCTCTCTTTTATTTGTGTGCTTGTGAAAAATGTATCTATGTGACATGAAGGATAGTTTTAGTAAAGTGATTAAGGAGTTCAAAAAGTATTTTATGCCATAGATCTAAATCTTAAAGTATGATATTTTCTTAATTTCGTTATTAAATGTTTGGCTCCACCATTAAATATGAGAAATGTGTATATATGTGTTACATGCCAAAATCTGCATGGTGATTATGATATTTATATATATATATATATTATTATTATTATTTTTATTTTTCATGGGACCTGTGTTGTATTTTGTGGGGTGGGTAAACTTCACCGACACAATTGTAGCATTTGGCCTATACCAAATTAGCAATATGTAGTATAGAAAAAACTATTGTGGGTTTTCACCTTTAATTTGTTACCTAATATGTGGATCTTTTTTGGTCCCAATCATTCAATTATTTGTGTTTTCTTTTCTAAGTTTGCAATCAAAGTGACCAGAAGGGTTTGTTCCAATGGTAAGTAACTTTTATTTTCAATTTTAAGATAGTAGATTTGAGTTATCAAACAAGCAAATATATAGGAGTTTTTAGGAAGGAATTAAAAAAACTAAGTGTGTCCTTTCAAGCAAATAAAGGATTATTCTCTCTTTCAATTTATACGACACATTTTTTCAATCAGTTTTCTAAAAAAGATATATTTTTTTATTTGATAAATATTTAATAAAACTATATTTTACGTATGGTGGGTTCTATTTAAATAGAGAAAAATCCACAAAAGGCTACTCTCCTATTTAAATTTTTAAATTTATTTTAAGAATAATTTTGAAACATAAAATGGAGCACCTAACAATGCATCTTCACAAACCAAGAACTATGAGATCACCCCTTTCATTCTGAGGTGACGGAGGGATCGTACCATTCGAGCCGTTTTTTTCTTGACTCGAAATCGAAATGGGAGCAGGTTTGAAAAAAGATCTTAGAGTGTCTAGGGTAGGGCCAGGAGGGTCTCTTAATGCCTTCTTTTTTCTTCTCATCGGAGTTATTTCACAAAGACTTGCCAGGGTAAGGACGAAAGGGGGAACACGCACACTTGGAGAGCGCAGTACAACAGAGAGTTGTATGCTGCGTTTGGGAATGATGAATCGCTCCCGAAAAGGAATCTATTGATTCTCTCCCAATTGGTTGGAACGTAGGTGCGATGATTTACTTCACGGGCAAGGTCTCTGGTTCAAGTCCAGGATGGCCCAGCTGCGCATAAAAGAAGCATCTGACTACTTCATTCATGCTCCACTTGGCTCGGGGGGATATAGCTCAGTTGGTGGAGCTCCGCTTTTGCAATTGGGTCGTTGCGATTACATGTTATCTAATTATCCAGGCGGTAATGATCGTATCTTGTACCTGAACCGGTGGCTCACTTTTTCTAAGTAATGGGGAAGAGGACCGAAACATGCCATTGAAAGACTCTACTGAGACAAAGATGGGCTGTCAAGAATGTAGAGGAGGTAGGACGGGCAGTTGGTCAGATCTAGTATGGATCGTACATGGACGGTACTTAGAGTCAGCGGCTCTCCCAGGGTTCCCTCATCTGAGATCTCTGGGGAAGTAGATCAAGTTGGCCCTTGCGAATAGCTTGATGCACTATCTCCCTTCAACCCTTTGAGCGAAATGCGGCAAAAGAAAAGGAAGGAAAATCTATGGACCGACCCGATCATCTCCACCCCATAGGAACTACAAGATCACCTCAAGGACGCCTTCGACATCCAGGGGTCACAGGCCGATCATAGAAACCTGTTCAATAAGTGGAACACATTAGTTGTCCGCTCTCAGGTTGGGCAGTCAGGGTTGGAGAAGGGTAATAACTCATTCTTAAAACCAACGTTCTTAAGACCAAAGAGTCGGGCGGAAGGGGGTAAAAGCCCTCCATTCCTGGTTCTCCTGTAGTTGGATCCTCCGGAACCACAAGAATCCTTAGTTAGAATGAATACCAACTCAACACCTTTTGAGTGAGTTTTTGAGAAGAGTTGCTCTTGGGAGAGCACATTACGATAAAAGTTGTAAGCTATGTTCGGGGGAGGGGGGGGAGTTATTGTCTATCGTTGGCCTCTATGGTAGAATCAGTCGAGGGACCTGAGAGGCGGTAGTTTACCCTGCGGCAGATGTCAGCGGTTCGAGTCCGCTTATCTCTAACTCATAAACTTAGCCGATACAAAGCTTTATGATAGCACCCAATTTTTTTGATTCGACGGTTCAATCTATGATTTATCATTCATGGACGTTGATAAGATCCATCCATTTAGCAGCACCTTAGGATGGCATAACCTTAAAAGTGAAGGGCGAGGTTCAAACGAGGAAAGGCTTACGGTGGATACCTAGGCACCCAGAGACGAAGAATGGCGTAGTAATCGACGAAATGCTTTGGGGAATTGAAAATAAGCATAGATCCGGAGATTCCCAAATAGGGAAACCTTACGAACTGCTGCTAAATCCATGGGCAGGCAAGAGACAACCTGGCGAACTGAAACATCTTAGTAGCCAGAGGAAAAGAAAGCAAACATTATTCCCTTAGTAGCGGCGAGTGAAATGGGAGCAACCTAAACCGTGAAAATGGGGTCGTGGGAGAGCAATACAAGTGTCGTGCTGCTAGGCGAAGCATCCTGAATGTTGCACCCTAGATGACGAAGTCCAGTAGCCAAAAACATCACTAGCTTACACTTTGACCCGAGTAGCATGGGGAACGTGAAATCCCGTGTGAATCAGCAAGGACCACCTTGCAAGGCTAAATACTCCTGGGTGGCCGATAGGAAAGTAGTATCGTGAGGAAAGGGTGAAAAGAACCATTATCGGGCAGTGAAATAAAACATGAAACTGTAAGCTCCTAAGCAGTGGGAAGAGCAAGGGCTCTGACCGCATGCCTGTTGAAGAATGAGTCAGCGACTCATAAGCAGTGGCTTGGTTAAGGGAACCCACCAGAGCCGTAGCAAAAGTGAGTCTTCATAGGGAAATTGTCACTTCTTATGGACTCGAACCTGGGTGATCTATCCATGACCATGGTGAAGCTTGGGTGAAATTAAGTAGAGGTCCAAATCGACTGATGTTGAAGAATTAGCGAATAGGTTGTAGTTACGGGTAAAATGCCACTCAAACCCAGAGCTAGTTGGTTCTCTCTGAAATGCGTTGAGGCACATCAGTTGACTGGACATCTAAGGGTAAAGCATTATTTCGATGCGGGCCACGAGAGTGATTTCAAATAGAGGAAACTCTGAATACTATATATGACCTCAAAATAACATGGGGCAAGGTCGGCTAGTGAGACAATGGGGGATAAACTTCTTCGTCGAGAGGGAAACAACCCGGATTACCAACTAAGCCCCCTAAATGACCGCTCAGTAATAAATGAGGTAGGGGTGCAGAGACAACCAGGAGGTTTGCCTAGAAGCAACCACCCTTGAAAGAGTGCGTAATAGCACACTGATCGAGTGCTCTTGTGCTGAAGATGAATGGGGCTAAACGGTCTGCCAAAGCTGTGGGATGTAAAAATACATTGGTAGGGGAGCGTTCCACCTTAGAGAGAAGCCTCCGCGTGAGCGTTGGTGGACGAAGCGGAAGCGGGAATGTCGACTTGAGTAACGTAAACATTGATGAGAATCTAATACCCTGAAAACCTAAGGGTTCCTCTGCAAGGTTCGTCCACGAAGGGTGAGTCAGGGTCTAAGATCAGGCCGACAGGTGTAGTCGATGGACAACAAGTGAATATTCCTGTACTACCCATTGTTAGTCCCGAGGAACGGAGGAGGCTAGGTTAGCCAAAAGATGATTATCGGTTCAAGAACGTAAGGTGTCCCTACTTTTTCAGGGTAAGAAGGGGTAGAGAAAATGCCTCGAGCCAATGTTCGAATATCAGGCGTTACGACGCTGAAGTAACCCATGGCATACTCCCAGGAAAAGCTCAAATGACGCTAAGTAAGAGGGTACTTATACCCAAAAATGACATATATGGGTAGGTAGAGAATACCTAGGGGTGCGAGACAACTCTCTCTAAGGAACTCGACAAAATAGCCCCGTAACTTCAGGAGAAGGGGTGCCTCTTCAGAAAGGGGGTCGCAGTGACCAGACCCGAGCGAATGTTTACCAAAAACACAGGTCTCCGCAAAGTTGTAAGACCATATATGGGAGCTGACGCCTGCCCAGTATCGGAAGGTCAAGGAAGTTGGTGACCTGATGACAGGGGAGCCGGCGACCGAAGTCCCGGTGAACAGCGGTCGTAACTATAATGGTCCTAAGGTAGAGAAATTCATTGTCGGGTAAGTTCCGACCCTCACGAAAGGCGTAACGATCTGGGCACTATCTCGGAGAGAGGCTCAGTGAAATAAACATATCTGTGAAGATGCGGACTACCTGCACCTGGACAAAAAGACCCTATGAAGGCGAAAAAGGCCTCCTTTTGGGGGGCCCGAGCCATCAATGAGATACCACTCTGGAAGGGCTAGAATTCTAGCCTTGTGGCAGGACCTACGGGCCAAGGGACAGTCTCAGGTAGACAGTTTCTATGGGGCGTAGGCTTCCCAAAAGGTAACAGAGGCGTGCAAAGGTTTCCTCGGGCCTGACGAAGATTGTCCCTCGAGTGCAAAGCCAAAAGGGAGCTTGACTGCAAGACCCACCCGTTGAGCAGGGACGAAAGTTTGCCTTAGTGATCCGACGGTGCCGTGTGGAAGGGTCGTCGCTTAACGGATAAAAGTTACTCTAGGGATAGCAGGCTGATATTCCCCAAGATATCACATTGACAGGAAGGTTTGGCACCTCAATGTTGGCTCTTCGCCACCTGGGGATTTAGTATGTTCCAAGGGTTGGGTTGTTCGCCCATTAAAGCGGTACGTGAGCTGGGGTCAGAATGTCGTGAGACAGTTCGGTCCATATCTGGTGTGGGCGTTAGAGCATTGATAGGACATTTCCCTAGTACGAGAAGACCGAGAAGGACGCACCTATGGTGTACTAGTTATCGTACCCATTATAAATGCTGGGTAGCCAAGTGCGGAGTGGATAACTGCTGAAAGCATCTAAGTAGTAACCCCACCCCAAGATGAGTGCTCTCCTATTCCGACTTCCCCAGAGCTTCCGGTAGCACAACCGGGACATCGACAGGTTCTCTGCCCATATGGGGATGGAGCGACATAAGTTTTTTTGAGAATTCAAGAGTAGGACACGGCGAGACGAGCCGTTTATCATTACAATATGTGTCAAGTGGAAGTGCAGTGATGTATGCAATTGAGGCATCCTAACAGACTGGTAGACTTGAACCTTGTTCCTACATGACCTGATCAATTTTATTTTTTTAAGTTTTATATTCAATCAAACTGCATTCAGTAAATTAGAAGGGGGAAATACAATTTTTTTTTGGTAGCCAATAAATTTGTCCATTAAGCATAATTAATAGTCATTACAAAATGAAATTAGTCTAGGCGACATAGCACTTATTTTGTCCCTTTAAATACTGAAATAACAAAATTAGAGGGAATTGAGTTACATCATCAAGCTACCAAAAATATCTAAATCACATCCACCACTTGCTAATTGGTCCGCAACTCCATTAACTTCTCTGTATATATACTTGATCGATGCTCTTCTTACTCTAGACAATAGATACTAGGGTGTTCCTGGTTCGGTTTGGATCTGTTATTGGTTAAAACCAAAATCAAACCAATCTAGTCGGATTTTTAAATTTCTAAAACCAAACCAAATGAAAAAAATAACCGTCGGTTTGGTTATTGACGGTTTGGTTTAGTTTTTCTAGTTTTTTCGATTTGAAAGTAATAAATTTTTTAGGATATACGTATCTTGATAGACACAAATCCGTAGTACATGAACAATCCACATAAAAGTTATTGTTGGTTCAATTAAGCAATTAAGTAATACTAGAGTTATCATTACACGAACAAAGTGTCATAATCCAGCCCGTCGTGATTGGCACCCACACTAACCCTCTAGTGGGAGAACCATTACTACAACCCAGCTAAGCAACTTAACGAAAAACTAAACACTTAAAGATATGTAAGCAGGTTTAAATGATGGATAGAAACGGAGTTCCCATAAACCCTAAACTCATACCAAATTAAAACCCTAAAGTCATCTCTCTAATCTTCATCTCCTTACTCAGTTGAAACACCCTCTTATCACCCATAACTTAGAGGCAGAAAAAACTCAACTATTTTTTGAAATAAAATAAACTTAATTTGAAATTGAAATTGGACATATTTTTTGAAAATAAACTTAATTTTTTTTTGGGGGGGTAGGGTGAGGATAGGGTAAAAAAAGTTAAAAAATTGAAGCTGAAAATAGTTTTTTAAAAATAACCTTTAAATTTATTTTTTTCAACAAAAAAAATTGTGAAGTTGGAGGAGAGTTTTGGAAAATGTTTTCCTTAATTTTTGATGGGAAGTCATTTTCCTTAAATTTGAGGAAAATGAGTTGATTTGGAAAATATTTTTCCAAACATTTTACCCAACCAAACATAAGAAAATTTGAAAATATTTTCCGGAAACTGTTTTCCTTCATACCAAACACACCCTTAGTATGCTACACCCACATATCTAAAAGCATATACATCCACAACTCACAAGATAGAGAGATAAAAGGAAATTAATCAAAAGATTCAAAACGAATTACCTTTTTATTTTTATATAAAATGAAGGGAAAAAGGACAAATATACCCACGAACTATCGTAAACGGTATGCAGATATCCTCCGTCATACTTTTGGGACATTGATGCCCCTGCCGTCCAAAAACTAGAGCATATATACCCTTCACTTTAACGGAAGATTAAATAGGGACACGTGGCACAATCTTATCCGTCGATCCGATATTTAATAAATGTCGGGTCGGTGGATAAGATTATGACACGTGTATGTCTGTTAGTATAAAGAGTATATATGCTCTAGTTTTTGGACGACAGGGGCACCAACGTCCCAAAAGTATGACGGAGGGTATCTGCATACCATTTACGATAGTTCAGGGATATATTTGTCCTTTTTCCCTAAAATGAATGGATAGATGAAGACCTTACCTGACCAATACCTACTAGCGAAAGAGAAGGATCTAGCCAAAAGAACTTAGATTTGAGAAGCACCAAAACTGCGTAAGAAGACCTAAGGGCGATTGAGCACACAATAGAGGAGACTAGATAAATATGGCTTTACTCTTTAGGGTTAATAATAGTAATATAATCATTAATACGATTAGAGCTGTCAATATGGGCTACGCTTGTTTGGTCGACCTGGCCTAACCCGTGATTCAGTAGGATTGGACTAAGATTTTTGGAGCTCATTTAAGAAAAAAGCCTTTTAGCCTGACTTCCTGATTTGTGGGGCTTGAGAAATATGAGTAAGGTCAGCCCGTGGACCAAATAAAAATAAAATAGAGTATTAAAAATAACAAGAGTCCAAACTCAAAGTATGTTTAAAGTTTTAAATATTAAAATTGAAATACAAATTATGTTTATAAAATATGTAATTATGTAATACACAAATGATTCCCTAAAATTTCTAGGGAATCACTCTGTAGGCCGTAGCCTATTTACCAGCAGTCATCTTCTCTTAGTAGTTATCTTTTCTTATAAACTACCGATGAAAATGAAGTTGTTAAGACAACATTGTCACGAGTTGATTTAGATGTGCTTGTTAAAGATGATGTTTTGGTGTTGGATATGTCATAAGTTTCATGAAAACTTTTTAAGGAGTTCATTTATCACTTTTTTAAGGATGGAATATTGTCATATTTTTTGTGTTTTATTGTGATAATTGGACAACAATTAGGTTAATATTTTTATTTAGCTATTTATATTTTTACTTGAAATCAAACCTAATAAATATTATAAAGATAATTTTATTTTTGAATTTGAATAACAAGTAGTAACACTAATACATAATGATTAAAATAATAATAATAATAATAACACTAACACCATGTAATATTGTCTTGTCGATATTTATGATAATATTTTTAAATTATAATTTGATTTAAAATTTTATAAAAAAATGGGTTGGCCCGGCACAACCTGTAGCCCACATACTTGTGGTCTGTATTGACCATTTTTTGGTCCACAAGAAAAATGGGTCAGCCTGTCTGACTCGTCAAATTTCAAAGCTTGTATAGATTAGCCCGGGTGGGTGTGGACTAGCTTATATTGACAACTCTAAATACGATAGCAAATTAAATGGGCATTAGGATTAACAATAATAAATTGGGAAAATTATGCAAATGTCCTTTCAACCATTTGCGTTATAAAAAATTGGAAAATTACGCGGTTAAGCAAACTTATACTACTTAATTACTCATCATAGCTATAGTTTGACATAATTACCACTCGCGACTAACATAAACCATTAATTACGTGGACTGACTTCGAGTTTGTATAATTAACCACGTTTGTATATGTATAATTCGCCGCATTTGTATAATTCGCAACTGACAATTCTTTGTTTGATTTGTATTTGTATACAATGATTTGTATTTGTTTATGACGATGATTTCCTTTGGTTTTTCAATTCTTTCATCATATACATTCAATCTTTTTGTGTATAACTTTTTAAAGTTTGTATAAACGTGTAGTTTTCGAATTTTGTATAATATAATTTATATCATGTAATTTGTATAATATATTTTGTATAATTGTTTAAAGTTCATATGTTTATGTGTGTATCAATTCTTTATTTTGAGTTTTATTATATTTGTATAATTACAGACTTTATATTACTCAATTATACACAAACACGCGAATTATACAAATGTACCTGCGAATTATACAAATTATTGTCCTCTCTCGCTCGCCTCTCTCCTCCCTCTCCCAATCTCGCTCACCTCTCTCCTCCCCCTCCCAATCTCTCTCGCCAGAATATACAAATACATATGTATAATATACAATTATATATCTAACTGATATGCATATACAATTCACCTCTCTCCCTGCCCTCTCTCACTCGCCTCTATCCTCCCTCTCCCAGTATCGCTCGTCACTCTCCTCCCTATAACATGTAGCTACAAATTGTAATAACAAACTATAGCCATGGAGCATAATTAGGCTATTTTTTAGTGGCTATATGCGAAAGTTTCTAAAAAAAATTTAGCCAAATTTTTAAACTTACTGAAATTGGCCCAAACCTTTTTCTTCCTCCTTCCCATTTTGCCATTAATGGCTTCTAACCTTCTTCTTCTTTCTTTCCATTTCGCTATTAATGACTCCTCTTCCTCCTCCTGCATTGTCTTCTTCTTATGCTTTGTCGTCTTCTTTTTCTTTGTTGTTTTTTCCTTTAAAATTTGACGTACTGCAAATGTGAATCGTTTCGAGCGAATTATAAATCAAAAGACTTGAAACACCGAGAGGATTTCATATCTAAAATTTGGGATTGTTTAGAGGTGATTTCGAGTTGATCAAGATTGAATAATCAATGTATACTTCATGTATATTTAAACTATATTTAGTTTTTTCAGTGTATAACTCATATAATGTATATGTACACTACATTGTAAAGTCAGTGTAAACTTTGTGTGACTTTTGGCAAGCTATAGTGTATAGTCAGTGTATACTTTGTATGACTTTTGGCTATTTTTATATAAATAAAATATGACTATATTTGTTGTAAACTAATTAATTACTTTATTGTATATATTTGAAATTATCCCCAATATATTGTGGTAGAATATTAAAGGTTTTAACGTTAATAATAATTGGGAAAATAACATAAATTTCACTATTTTAGGGCCTAATTACGTGTCTTTCCGTTAGTTTTTAAAATTACCATTCGTGTCTATTTTTGGTCCCTAGATACATGTATTTGACGCATCTATATACATGTATCTCAGATACATTGGATAGAACTTAAGTGTAATTTGTTCTAGATACATTTTACCCAAATGGATTTGCATGTATATGTGATACATTGACTTTTTCACTCGCATATCTCTTATCTGCCTTGCCACTCTCCCTCCCTCACTCACCTTTCTCTCTATGTATCTGGTATTCCAAATACATGTATCTCGTGTAATTCACATGTATCTAGGATACACTGACTCTCTCTCTCTCGCCTGTCTCCTGGGGGGGGGGGGGGGGGGG
>JAJOOR010028334.1:0-16196 GCA_036250505.1 Solanum acaule | reverse complement strand
TCACAAAGACCCATATCATAGGCCAATTTTTGAGAATTTGGGGATCATGGGTTCTTCAAGAATTCCTTTGAAAATTATCTTAAAAACCTTAATTCCACATCAATTCATCAATAGAATGATTTAGAAAATCGTTTGACAAAGAACCCACGGTTAGATTGAAAATTGGGAATTTTGGTCTTTGAATCTCTTTTGAAAATCTTTGATAGAACTCCTTGAATGAGAGGTTATTCAAGAATCAAGAGTTACCATACCGTAATTATTGAATACCCATGAAATTGAAGAAGATATCAGTTGAAATTCCATCTTCTAGCTTGAGCTTCATCAAGGTCTTCAATGGAGTTTTTGAGAGAATCTACTTTTGAGAAGGAAGGGTCAATTTGAAGAATGGGGTCTAATTCTAGGTTTTGGGGTTTTAACCACTTAAAATATCCTAAAATAGGTAGAATAACCGTTTATAATAACCCCAAAGTACCCAAACTACCCTTCACTTAGTTGGACCTTTTAAACAAGTCAAACTTGAGTTTTATTTTCGCAAATTTCGTCGGGAAACAAGTTCGCGACGCGGAGGTGTTCCCACAAGTTTCTAGAAATTAAATTCCGAGATAGTAAAGTCTGCGACGTGTCCGCGATGCAGACCAAACTTTTGGCCCTTGGTGGAGCAGGTCCGCGACGTGGAGCCACTCCCTCCAAGCACAACTTCAAGCTGCCTTGGCAGCTTGCTTGGCCAAGGTTGGGGTCCTCCTCGGGGTCCCTTAGGGTGGCCCCGGGGAGTCGTATTCGAACTTTTTGACCCTAAAAACATTTATTAAGACACTAGGGTGAACTCCACTGATTTTAGACTCCAAACAACACATAAAAACATGAACAACATACTAGAACACACCAACACGTAAAAGACTAGTTTCCGAATGTCTTGGTCGTCCCTTGATGTTTGACATCCAAACTCTTTAAAACTTACTAAAAAGGCTATCCTTCATTATTTTAACAAGTTATTAATGCATAAAACCCATGTGAGGCTCTACTTTATCCTACTTCATTTTGAGGGGTGTTACATATGGAGAATTGAGGAATAGGGACCTAGTGGATGAAAGGAACCCATTAGTGAAATCTCACATACCTGGTGAATAAATCTACGGAGAAATCCTTTGGATTTTAGGGCTGAAATTCGAAGAACGCTTCTATTTATTCTTGGAAGAGTTGGTCGCCTATTTCTCTTCTCTTCGCTCTAAGTTAGGTGATTTTAGGAGAATGAGAGTTTGAGGTAGTTTCTGACTAGTTTACTAAGCTTAGACTGAGTAAAACGACATAGTTTATGCATTAAACGGCATGGTTTAAGTGCCCAATGCATAGGGGAAAATACTAATGTGACCCAGACTTAAATTCTGCCAAAGTGGCTTCAAGACATGCTTCACGAGCCGTCATGATGATTAGTTTAAAAGCTTAAACTAAATTCTGCCGAAGTGGCTTCAAGACAGACTCATGAAGATGCCCTGCCCGACAAGACTTCACTAAAATGGGCATAACTTTTTACTCTGAGCTTGGATTTTCGCAAATTTTGTGTCAGTTGAAAGAAGATTCAATTATCTCTAATTTGATAGGTCATGGGCCACCTAATTCATTATGCGCTAAAAGATATGACCGTTTGAAATTGACCAAATACTTAAAGGATGAGCTGCCCCATTCACGGTCCACTTCATGGACCGTGTGGAGCACCACAGGCCATGTAGGCCACTGTAGTTCTTCATAGTGAGTTGGGGTTGCACTGAGTCGTCTCCACGACACACTTGACGAACCGTGTGGGGTTCCACGAACCGTCTAGTTGTCAGTGGTTTTCTCCTGTCCTTGGGGGGGGGGGTCTCTGGCTTGCTTTCACGGGCATATTAACGGACCGCGTGGAGTTCCACAATCCGTGTAGGGGCTCGTGGAGCTCTGTGGTTCACCTATGTTTTCCTGGTTCAGTCTCAGATAGATTTTTGAGGTGTTACATTATGTATCCAAAAGGTACAAATTTTAAGGGATTATTGTAATTAGAAAAAAAGTAGGGATATGATGTAATTACTCTTTACACTATGTGATTTATGTAAGTTATACATAAAAATAATATGGTATTTGGTTTGTAATTTAAAAACTCACATAACTAATACATATATAAGTTATGAGGGAAGGTATATATGAATTATTTTATGAGAGATAGAAGGTGGAATAATTAATAAATGAATGATTAAATGTTGCATAATAATCTTTGCATAAAATAATTAATACAAAGATTTTCTCATATAACTAATCCCCGATTACTAGTGCCTACGTAACTCTAATCAGTTGCGATACAACCCCTAATAATACATGATTTAGTTCTTACAAAATCTATGTATTATTTTATGCATGATTAAATTATGTAAAATTTAATTATTCACATATTAGATATTACTTTCTATATATTCTATATAAAATAATGCATAGATTTTTTCGTAACTTATATACCAATAAGTTATATCTAGCAAAAAATTGTTACAAAATATGGTACTATCACTATAACTATTAATTGTAAATTATAGGAAAAAGTTAGTTAGCAAATAGCAATAGAAAGTTGTAAACCCGTATCTCATACTTTTTTTTTTTTGTTTGTTGTTTAATAATTCTGTAGGCTCAATAAGCCTACCAATTAATTTGTTTTAAATTTTTTAACTTACCTAATCTTATATTTTTACGTCTTTGAAGAAGAAATCAAGATTAGAATACAAGTCAGATGAGTCAGTAACATATGTTCCCCAAGCATGCACCAATAATTAATTATGTTAATTTGCAATTATCTATCTATATCTATATCAATATCTATATTCTATATCTATCTATCTGTAGTACCTTAAAAGCATGAACTCCTAATTTTAATGTTAATTTACTATAATATTCCTAACTTAGATTGTGACTTTTTCGATGAGTTGTGACTTTTCCGATAAGTTGTGAATTTTTTCAAAGGGTTGTGATTTTTCGATGAGTTATGACTTTTCCAAAGAGTTGTGACTTTTTCAATAAGTTGTGACTTTTCCAAAGAGTTGTGACTTTTTCAATAAGTTGCGACTTTTCCAAAGAGTTGTGACTTTTTCATCAAGTTGTGACTTTTCCTAAGTGTTGTGACTTCTAGGAAAGATCATGATTTTTCAAATAAGACATAAAAAATATTTGTTCATACTACCCTTTGTTACTATAAATAGAGGGACTTCCTCTCATTTTCCAACCACAATTTTTTCTAATCTTCTACTCTTCTTCTTCTTGCATTTTAATTTTTTTTATCTAATTTATTATCGTTAAGTGAGTTCGAAGTTTAGCAAAATATGAGGTACCACTATTCTGATGAAGTAAGTCGTTCTATACTAAGAAGGTATATTCCATAACCTTGAGTACTTGAGGAAAATAATTTAATTTTAATGATATAATAATTAATTTTTTGCTTAATATACACATTAGTATGTAATGTTCCAATATATGAAGTTAACGTAGTCTAAATTCATTTGTTTTTTAAAAAAATTCTCTGTGATGTAGATTTATGCTTCTAAATATCTTTTTCCAAAATTTAGAGAATTGTCACGATTTGTTTTTGATGCTCAAGACAAAAGAATGACTTTATTTATCAATATTACTTATGTGATTTAGACTCCCAAAAAGTTTGCTTCAAAATAGTTATTACCATAGAAACATTGCCCTTTTGTTTTACTTATTTACTATTTATTAATATTTTAGTATTTTAGACGAAGAAAAGTTATATACTTATTTACGAAGAAAAGTTCATATGACTTGTAATAACTCCAGTTGAAGTTTGTATTAGTTTAATTTTTATTATTTATTTAATAGCTAATTTTATGAGATAAACATATATATATATATATATCTAAGTAGGTATTTGTATTTAAAATAAAGTATTATATATGTCACAAATATATTATCAAGTTAACGAGATCTTCTAACTTGAAAATATATTGTTTTAAAATGTTCTGAGTTTTTTTTTAACAAAAAAACTCACAATAAATGTGAAAATATGTGAATATATAAAATGTAGTTGTTCTCTTCACATGTTCATATGACATCTAAGTAATTTAACAATACACATGCAAAGCACATATGGTTAGATGACAAGAAAAATACAAAACAAATATTGTCTATAAGATAATATTAGTGAGATAAGACTAATTACATGATCGAACCTCGTCAAATTGAAATAAATATATACATAATTGTATTTAACTAATAAAAAAATTTTATTGACCATCTTCATAGGTTTGCGTGAATAAGAGATATATATGACGATCCACATTGAACGTTCACAAAGGAATCTGCAATATTATTTTTTGCAATCTTATTATTCAAATCTTCACTTAAATAAGCAATACTATTTACTATAACATATATTTTTGAAATTGGTAATCACGTGCAATGCACGTGTCAGAAAACTAGTTACCTTAAAAGCATGAACTCATAACTTGAATGTTAAATTACTATAATATCCCTAACTTAGGTTGTGCCATTTTCAATGAGTTGTGACTTTTCCGATAAGTTGTGAGTTTTTTCAAAGGATTGTGATTTTTCGATGAGTTGTGCCTTTTTCGATGAGTTGTGACTTTTCCGATAAGTTGTGACTTTTTTCAAAGGGTTGTAATTTTTCGATGAGTTGTGACTTTTTTCAATAAGTTGTGACTTTTTCAAAGGGCTGTGACTTCTCTAAAAGGCCATGACTTTTCAGATAAGATACAAAAAACACTTGTTGAACTACCCTTTGTTGACTATAAATAGAGGGGCTTCCTCTCATTTTTCAACAATAATTTTTTAAAATATTCTACTCTTCTTCTTCTTGTATTTTATAAAAGTTTCATGTAATTTATTGACATTGAGTGAGTCCGAAGTTTAGCGGAATATGAGGTACCACTATTTTGATGAAGTAAATCGTTCTATCCTAAGAAAGCATATTCCATTACCTCGAGTACTTAAGGAAAATAATATTGATGATATAATAATTATTTTTTTACTTAACATATATATTAGTATGTAATGTTCCAATATATGAAGTTAACATGATGTACTCTAATTTCATTTGTTTTTGTTAACAATTTCTCTTGTGATGTCGATACATACTTCTGAATAACTTTTTCCAAAATTATTAGACTTCTCAAGAGTTAGATAATTGTCACAATTTGTGTTTTTGATACTCAAGACAAAAAAATGACTTTATTTATCAACGCTACTTATGTGATTTGGATTGTTAGGAAGTTTGATTCAAAATAGTTATTACTATTTAAACATTGCCCTTTTATTTTACTTATTTACTATTTCTCAAAATTTTAGCTGAATTCTTCTTTTTAAACAACTCACAACAAATTTGAAAATATGTGGATATATATGAATCATTTAACATTTATCATTTAAAAAAAAATTATATTCAATAATATGGAATAAACATTTTCATGTTGTCCCTACACTAAATTAATACCTAATTACTATATAAAAAATGGGAACATTAATTAAAAGTCCTATTTATTTATGTAAGCATAAAATTTATTAGAAATTCTGCTATTTCACATTAATTCTTTAGTTATAACATTATAATTTCTCTTAGTTATTACTAATTATTGCAAACGTTATTCACACTCTTTTACATCCTTTACTTATAATATTATGAATTCTCATAGTTATTACATTAATTATATTATTATACCTCCCCTATATATGTTATAACAGGGTCTTGAAGCAAATGAACTATATCTTTTTTGGATGTAAGATAAACATGTGATTATATATATGATTTCATAGATAAAATATATACTTTAATTTTAACTTTTAGTTTTTTTCCGGTGAAAAAAAGGAAACTTTTCTCAGATAGATAACTATCTTTGATTTATGTACACAGTCAATAGAGAAGTCAAATATGAGAGCCAACAACAAAAAGGACATCTATTATGTTATAACTTATAAATAAAAATTACTATACAAAAATAGTTCTAAAAAAATACATCTAAATAGTTTAACGTGGAATACACCTGCAAAGCACATCTGGTTAGATAACAAGAAAAATGCACAACAAATATCGTTTATAAGGTAATATTAGTAAGATACAACTAATTACATGATTAAATCTCATCAAATTGAAATAAACATATTCATTATATCATTTAAATAATAAAACATTGCACTGACCATCTTCATAGGTTTACGTAAATAAGAGATATATATGACGATCCGGATTGAACATTTACAAAATAATCTGCAATATTATTTTGTGCAAAACTTATTATTCAAATCTTCACTTAAATAAGAAATATTATTTACTATAACATATATTTTCTAATTGGTAATCACGTGCAACGCACGTATCGAAAAACTAGTATTAATAAAAGGTTATGTCAGCGTAATAAACTACTCCCTCCGTCCCATTTTATGTGGCACCATTTCCTTTTTGGTCAGTCCCAAAAAGAATGTCACATTTCCTTATATGGTAAGTATTTAAAGGTACAATTCTTCTTTTACCGTTGTTAGTTCCACTTAATCTTAAAATAATACTCCAATACATTTATGAGGAGAGAGAAAAATGAGTCTACTTTTTAAATGACAATTTGGTAAACATTTCAAAGTCTTTATTTATTTCTTAAACTCCGTGCCTGGTCAAATATTGCCACATAAAATAGAACGGAGGGAGTATATTAGTCACTACTGTTAATTACTTGTTGTTTAAGTTACTATAAGTTTGAACAAGGTCAAAGGGACTAACAACAAATATTTGTGGTACCACTCTATCATGATATTCAATTCACCTACTATAAAAATCTTGAGTTACACTTTTTTTTTGTTTCAATTTATGTGAGGAAAGATATTTGACGCTGAGTTAAAGAAAGGAATTTTTTTTAAAAAAAATTGTGGTCGAAAATGAATCATAGATATTTGTGTGGTTATAATTCATTTTAAAATAGACATTTAAAGCTAAATTGTTACTAAATATAAAGATATATCTTATTTTTTAACTGGTTAAAACAAAGTGGATTATATAAATTAGGACAAAGGGAAATAGTATTTATTCTAAGGGATTGTTTAGTAGGAGGAATTAGCAAGAGAATATATATATGTATGTATTAAATTTAGTATCATTTCATCTCTTATTTGATAGGGTTTAAATTTATAATATATATTAACTATTCTTAAAATTATAGCATTAGCAATATTAGATATTATTCTTATTTGTAAAACACCTTATATATTCAACATAACAAATCATATAATGAATTAAAAATAATAGCAACATGACTATTTTCACATTACTAATACATTATATTCGGACACTATTCTAATACGCAATATCGAACCACCACTAAATTCTTTAAGTTTGGTTGAAAAAGTCAGAAAGTCAACAAAAAAAAGACTATCTATTTAATTCAATCATACGTACCAATCTACTACTTGAATATAACATTAATAGAAGAATTAAGTCATCTGCGGCCCCTTAAAATTGTCCGTATAATTCACTTAGACACCTCAATTAAGGCTAGTATCTATTGAACACTTTTATCTATTCAAAACTTGTTCCTATTAGACATTTTCCGATAATAAGTAAAAAAAATTAAAATGTGTGTAATGCACTTGCTGTGATGTGGCAAAATGACTAATTAAAAGATAACATGTGGCGTAGGGTCCAACAATTATAGAAAAAAAGAATGTTATGTTAAAAAAAAATGAAAATTATTTCAAATAAATTTTTCCATCTATTTTTTTTTTAAAAAAAATGAGAAGCCCAACCATACCCAGCCCCTTTTCTTCTTCATCTTCTTCCTAACAAGTTTTTTTTTCTCAAATGACAAAATTCAATATCTTTGTTAATTGCTTTTATAATTATTTTTTATTCCTAATACGTGAGAGAAAAAGATATTCAACGAGACTGATACAAGAGTGATGAAGAAAGAGAGTCTTTCAATCATCTTGAAATCGATAGCAAAGAGAAATCGAGAAGACCTAAATTATTATTATTGAATCAATCTGATATTATTTTTGATAATTTTAATGGGTTTACATTTTAATTTGAATGGTAATATTTGTTCGAAGGTGAACGAGATGGACGTCGATCGGCTAATTTTTTTCAGCCTGATGTTCTCTCTTCTTTTTTCCCTTCAAATTCGATTAGTCGATTCAATTTTTATTGTTTTTAATTAATAGTGAAAAGAGATAGAATAGAAAAAGAAAGAAAAAAACAACAGTGTGCAGGTCTTCTTTGGTGAAGAAGACGACTTGAAAGGGGTGGGGTGGGGACTTTTTTTTTTTTTTTGTTTTTGTTTTAAGAAGTAGTATTAATTTTAAATTATTTTAAAAAAAAATTAAACTATTTAATTGCCAAGTGGCAAAAAGTATTAAGTTCTTTTTTGAAAAAATAAAAATAAAATAATATTTAAGGTTTTTTCACGCGCTCAGTTGAAGTGAAAAACACTTTTTTTTGCCACATCAACATTTTGTGTTTAATAGGTATACTTTTTGAACTATTTAGGTATTTGAGGTGTCTATGTAAAATATGCAGACAACTTTAAGGGATTGCAGATGACTTAGACCTTAATAGAATGTCAAATTTAAAAAATCATGATGTGACGTATTTACCTAAAATCATGATGTGACTTGTAGTGTATTTCATGAAAAGCTTTTAGAACAGTAAAAAAAATTCACATGTTTATTTTTAAAATAAAAATAAAAATTGGAGATTTAAAAAAAATAAAATTCACATTTATGTACATATTAGCAAGGTGACACACAAAACATGGTTAAACACTTTTTTATGTTAATAAAATTATATATATATGGTTTGTAATTTGCATGCATTTTCACAACATCACAAAGTAAATGAGTTTAGTAATTTAAGGTAGGTCAAAATTTAGTTTTACTTTGTACCGCAATTTGACTCATCTTAATTAACCTAATCAATTTTGAACGGGTTGATTCATGACTGTCGCCCGAGCCTACGCCCTGGACATAACTGGCACTCGAAAATCATTGCTGGTTCCCAAACGAACCCTTGACCTGGCTCATTACTCAGCGGAAGACTTACTCAAGCAAATGAAAACTCATGATGCAATAAAAAACTTTAAAAGCTTAATTTAAACTTAATTCCAATAATCATCTGAAAATAATTTAACAAGTATTTGTTAAATGCCTTATGAACTCAAAACATTACAAAAACAAAGGAAATAATGATAGACTCCTCAACCTTTAAACTATCTATGAAGCCTTTACTATTACAGAAGGATTATCGCGACAAGACCCTCGACATCCTAACAAACTGAAAATGAAAGTGGAACCCTCCGAAAGTAAGGAGGTTCACCAAAGCTAACTGGAACTGCAAGTGGCCTCAACGGAGTGCTTATTGATGACCCAGAATACATGTATCTGCATCATAAAATATGCAGGCCAAATGACGTCAATACATATAATGTATGAGCATGTAAGGGGAATTCTAAAGCATTATCATAAGCTTGGGCTGATAGAAAAGAAACATCATTACCTCTTCTCAAACTCACTTAACTCAACTCAAACTCCCCTCAAGGATAGGATACTCATCTTAAGGATAAGATACTCAACTCGAAGATACTCGACTCAAGCTACCCAACTCAAAGATACTTAACTCAAGATGCTCATCTCAAGATACACAACTTAAGATACACAACTCAAGATACTCAAGGATAAAGCAACAATAAAAGATGCCATAAATGGAAAGCTTTTAAAACAGTCACACCACGAGCCTACACCATAAGAGAGACTGACACTCGAGAACCATTGTTGGCCCCAAGCGACCCCTTGGCCTGGCTAGACTCTCAGCGGAAGACTTTAAGCATTAAGAAGAGAATTCAAATGCAAGATAACTCAACTGTCTCAAACTAAACTCATAATGTTTTAGGAAGAAATATTTAACTTAGGCAAAGTGGCAACTCAAATCTGAACATAAGTCAATAACAAGAAAATGACAAATGAATGAACTAACTGTCTATGAAGCCTCTACCAACTGAGATGGACGTCGGGACAAGACCCACGACATCCTAATGAACTAACTATAAAGCAGTAACAATAGGTCCTCCGAAAGCAAGGAGGCTCACCAACTGACTCTGAGTGCTCAACTGGATCAACGAGGCGTTGGATGTTGATCCTGGTTACCTATATCTGCATCATAAAATGATGCAGGCCAAATGGTATTAGTACATCGAATATACGAGTGTCGCGACCCAAGGGTACACCCTAGACGTAATAAGGCACATAGAGCCCCGAAAGGCTCCATGTAAGCCACTTAGCATATCATAACATAAAACATTAGAACAATAAGAGTAAAAACTCATTTAAGTCCAAAAGTTTCATAAAAGCAAAGCGGAAGTCTAGACTTGTCTCATTTTGCCATCTATTACAATCGAAGTATCAAATAGGGTCACATCCCTTACAACAACAAAATCGGAAAGTCTAGTACAATGAAAGAAAGGAACTACAAAATGTCACTCGTACTCGAATCCATGAGGACTCACCACAACCAAGAAGAATAGTCAATCCAAGCTTTGACCAAGAAGGAAGATCACCTCAAACACCGAATCCTACATTTTGTGGAAAAAATGTAGAAAATATGGGTTAGTACAAGATTGCACTAAGTATGAAAGTCATGCACACAATCCTTGAAAACATGCAAAAAGGGGACATTTTAGTTAAAAATTATGCACTTTGCCAAGTTTAGGAATCATCATGAAGATTACTGCAAAAGCATAAGTCATAAGCATATTCAACATATAGATCATCATACCATATTGGAAACATACCATAATACCCTCAAAGCATCCTTGTGCAATGTATGAATAAGATCCCATAATCCTACCCATACTAAGGAAATGCTTCTTGAATAACTATAGTTCATAACTCATATTCTTGTTCATATTATCATGGTGGGATTAGCTTTAACCAACATAGACTATGTGAGCTAAATCATGGAATCCAGTGTCTACCCGAAACCAAAAAGAGGTTGTCCTACTTGCCTAAGGTAGAACTATACTCTTAGCTTAGGTGGATCCACTAGCTAAAGACCTATGTGGGAACATAGTTTATGGGATAAGGAGATTGCTTCTAGAAACCTGGACTCAACTAAGGTAGAAGAGATACCTACTTTGGGAACCTGGACTCAACTAGTGTAAAAAGAACCCATTTGGAAAGCCACACTCCACTAGTGTAAAATATTTCAAGGGGAAGCCGGACTCAACTATCGTATAAGCTTCCATCTCATATTCATATCCACTCGGTGCTAAGCATTAATTCCCATTGAGTTTATATTAAGTCTTGACTTAAGTTCATAGTTATGGAAGAATGTCTTGACACTATATCCAATAGACTCATATTAAAGCTCCTAGATTCATTAGGTGAGACTAGTCTTCCAACCTTAGAATCACTACATGTGACAAACCTTTCACATCATGTCATATTCATACATAAGTGTGTACATGAGGATAATCATCCAATCAACACAACAATTAGATCATAATATATTCACTTTACTCTCAAAGGGATCTGAATGCATATACATAAGTCTCATAACATACATAGTTATCATGCTTTGCCCCTCAAGGACCATGGATCACATTAAATCAACATATCTTGAATTACTACATTAGACATGGATGATAACATGATCCAATTACTATTGTTACTATAAGCATAATTGAATAAGACTCTTCTTTCTACAATTCACCCACACTTTTAGATCCAATTTGGGAAAATAGGGGAATTCATGGATTCTTATGGAATTCAACTTAAAATCATAAAAAATCATCAATATATCCATAATTAAGCACAATCCAATCATTAAAAATGAATTTGAAAGGAATCCATGAAATTGAGGTCAAACCCTAGGTTTTTGGGGAAATTACTATATTTGAAATTTAGTTTGGAGGGACTCCATGGATGAAAACTATCCATGGATGAAGGACTACCATATCTTATTGAAGAATTACCACGAATTTGAGGAGAAAATATGGCACCTTCAACCCTAGCTTCACTCTTTTTCTTCTTCTTCCTTAGAGTTCTACAGAGAATATTTTGGAGAGGGTTTGGTTTTTATTTTGGGATTTAGGAATTATGATTCTAGCTGAGTTATTTTAGGTGGGTAAAACACTTATGTAGGTGTTTAAAATAGGCTTAAAACGACATCACTTAACCATTAACTAAAAAGGAAATTCCCCAAAGACCCCTAAGTCTAACTGCCAATTGGCAGTTTCAGGCATGACCTACGACCCTGGACCCACGGACCGTGGGTGGGACCATGACCCGTGTAGGCAAAATGTGTTGCATGGTCTATGGCCTATTTTTGAGAGGCTTGACCAACGGACCCATGAGGCGTGGGTCCACCTACTGGCCGTGGTTCCCCCTCGTGGGTGGACATCCCAGGTCCTATTTTTTTCACTCTTTGAAGGGTCCTCCTCAAAGCCCCATGGTTGGTCTTTGGGGGTTCATACCTTGATGTATTAACCCAAAAACACTCATTTTACATATCGGGAGTTATTTATGACTCTAACCCTTACGTTAGGCTCTAGTTTAGGCTACTAGTTTTCGGAATGTTATATTATCTCCCCCTTGGGAACATTCGTCCTCGAATGACGCTCTAGACACCTTACGAAATTAAAAACTCAAGACTAGCATCCCATCATGCACGAAACATCAAAATAATGCACAATTCGAAGGAGGAAACTTCAACTCCATCTAAACATAGTCAATGCAACACAAGGTAGTAGGAACTACATCTAACAACCCATTATGCATGAAACTCAATACTTCACTTATTAATAGGAGGAACTACCTTCTCCAACTAATATCATGCTCAACACAATATCATGGAGCTAATATGCAATTTCTCTCAAAAGCATACTAAAGCATGTTCATCAACTCATCTCATGAACTCAAGTAGGCAACTCATACTAAATGCACAACAACATGCGGAAAGTTAAATCATGAAAAACTCATTTTCTCACTAAACATGAATTTCATCAAGAACATGCATAACATAAGGAAATCATGGAAAAGCTCATTTAACATACATGACTCTCAAAACACTAAAACTCAAGAGGAACTACTTACCTCAAGCTTGAATAGGAGTAGAAGGAAAGATATGACGATATCGGGACTTCATATCGGCCTCGGCCTCTCAATTAGCACCCTTAACTAAATGATTTCTCCATAAAACCTTCACGGAAGCTACTTCTTTGTTTCTCAATCTATTGAATTGCCGGTCAAGGATCTCTACCGGCACCTCTTCATAGGAAAGGCTTTCATGTTCTAGGGGAATAATGGATGTTGGATCCCCAACACACTTCTTAAGCATAGAAGCATGAAATACCAAATGAATCGGGGCCAACTCATTTGGCAAATCCAACTCATAGGCAACCTTCCCAGTAGGTTGTAAAATTTGATATGGGCCTACATACCGGGGAATAAGTTTCCCTTTCTTGCCAAACCTCATCACACCCTTCATAGGTGAGATTTTTAAGTAGACCCAATCACCAACTTCAAATTCTAGGTCCGTTATCCTCACACTGGCATAAGAATTTTGCCTTCTTTGAGCCATTTTTAATCTCTCTCTAATGAGCCGAACTTTCTCAATAGCCTCATAAATCGATTCGGGACCAATAAGAGCAATCTCACCTACCTCAAACCAACCGACCAGAGACCTACATCTCCTACCATACAAAGCTTCAAAAGGAGTCATATCGACACTTGAGTGGTGAATATTATTGTAGGCAAACTCTATTAATGGCCAGTGGACATCCCAATTACCTTTTAAATCTATAACACATGCCCTCAACATGTCGTTTAAAGTTTGAATGGTGCATTCCGCTTGACCATCTATTTGGGGATGAAAAACCGTGCTAAGCTTGATCTTAGTACCAAGCCCTTTTTGGAATGACTTCCAAAAGTGTGAAGTAAATTGAGTACCCCGATTCGAAATGATGGATAAAGGAACTCCATGTAACTTCATTATCTCCCTTATATACAAATTGGCATAGACTTCCGCCGAATGGGAAACCTTGACGGGAATAAAGTAGGCAGATTTTGTAATCCTATCTATAATGACCCAAATAGAATCATGTTGGCTTAGGGTACGAGGCAAAACAACAATAAAATCCATATTGATCTCTTCCCACTTCCAAGTGGGAATTGGTATGTCTTGAACAAAGCCTCCCGGCCTTTGGTGCTCAACCTTAACTTGTTGACAATTAGGACATTTGGCTACAAATTCCGCAATATCCTTTTTCATGCCATTCTACCAATAGACTTCCCGTAGATCACGGTACATCTTGATGGTTCCCGGATGAATAGAATACCTAGAACCATGAGCCTCTTCTAAAATTTTCTCCCTCAAACCATGAACATTCGGAACACATAATCGACCTTGGTACCTAAGTACCCCATCTCCCCCTTAGGAGAATGCCTCAACGGACTTCTTGAGTACCGATTCTTTCAACTCAACTAATATTGGATCAAGGTCTTATTTAGACTTCACATCTACCACAAAGGATGATTTGGAGCCATTCTGAACCATGAAACCACCCTTGGTGGAATCTACCAGTTGGACATCTAGCCGGGCTAATCTATGCACCTCACGAACCAATTCTTTCATTTCATCGTCTATATGAGCCACACTACCCATGGACAATCTACTAAGTGCATCCGCTACTACATTGTCTTTTTTGGGGTGGTAAAGGACACTCATGTCATAATTCTTCAAAAGTTCTAACCACCTTCTTTGCCGGATATTCAAGTCTTTTTGACTAAACACATATTGAAGGCTTTTGTGATCGGTGAAAAAATCCACATGGACCCCATACAAGTAATGTCTCCATATTTTCAAGGCAAATACTACCGCCTTTAATTCAAGATCATGGGTCGGATAATTCTTCTCATGGACTTTAAGATGCCTTGAAGCATAGGCAGTCACTTTCCCTTTTTGCATGAGCACACATCCCAACCCAACTCTAGAGGCGTCACAATATACAACAAAACCACTTGTACCCTCCGGTAAGGTCAACACCGGAGCGGAAGTAAGTCTATCTTTCAACCCTTGGAAGCTTTTCTCACAAGCCTCCGACCATTCAAACTTAGCCTTCTTTTGAGTCAAAGCTGTCAACGGAGAAGCAATGGAGGAAAACCCCTCAAAAAACCTCCTATAGTAACCGGCCAAACCCAAAAAGCTTTTAATGTCAGAAGGAGTTAGAGGTCTAGGCCAAATCTTGACCGCATCCATCTTCTTAGGATCTACCTCAATACCCTTGCTTGGCACAATATGACTAAGGAAAGCTACGGACCTCAACCAAAATTCACACTTGCTAAACTTTGCAAAAAGTTGTTGGTCCTTAAGAACTTGCAATACAATTCTCAAATGGTCCACATGCTCGTTTTCACTCCTTGAATATATCAAAATATCATTGATAAACACTATCACAAACATGTCAAGATATTGTCGGAACACTCTATTCATCAAATCCATAAATGTCGCCGGGGCATTTGTCAACCCAAATGGCATAACCACAAATTCATAGTGAACATACCGGGTCCTAAAGGCCGTCTTGGGAATATCAAGACTCTCACCCTTAGTTGATGGTAACCCGAACGAAGATTAATTTTGGAGAAATAGCTAGCCCCTTGAAATTGATCAAACAAGTCATCGATTCTCGGAAGGGGATATTTATTCTTAATGGTCACTTTATTAAATTGATGATAATCAATGCACATTCTAAGAGACCCATCCTTCTTTCTATTAAACAACACCGGAGCACCCCAAGGAGAGATACTCGGACGAATAAAACCCTTATCTAGCAAATTCCTTAATTGTTCCTTCAACTCTTTCAATTCGGTTGGAGCCATTCTATAAGGAGGAATGGAGATACGTTGCGTATCCGGTAAAATATCAATGCCAAAATCTATTTCCCGCTCGGGAGGAATACCGATCAAATCATCAGGGAAAACTTCTAGAAACTCATTCACTACCGGAAATGTAACGACCCGGAAAATGATAGAGTGAAACTAGAGCCTCACATGTGAGTTTGGAGTCGAGAACTTAATGAAATTATTATATTTGAATTTGACCCAAAAAGTTCTTAAAAATGTGTTTCGGAAGTTACCGGAAACTTGTTTAGCTGTATATAAAAAGATCCGTTTCGTTTTTC
>JAJOOR010028333.1:0-18488 GCA_036250505.1 Solanum acaule | reverse complement strand
TCAACTAGAGATAATTGTGATATAACTCATCCAAGACATTTAAAAATTACTTCAAGTATAGACAGAGAACATATAGGCACCAGAAGCATCATTAATGCTCACCAGGTGATACATATACTCCTTCCAATAATTCCATCTTGACAAATTAATGCATATCTCATACTTGATCAAATAGAGAATTGAAACGGAAGAAAATTATTCACGCACTTAAATAAAACATCTTTTAAATAACATGACAAATACTATATTTCCTTATTTCAAAAACTCATAAGAAGCACAAGTATGAACAAATGTTGAAGGACTTAATATTCAAAGCAAAATATTTACTAGCACTAATTGAGATAAAAACAGATCTAAAGGATTAAGGCACTAGTGACTAAATTGAATATTGGAAAATAGTGAACACAAACAGATGCGGCAAACTTGAATGGAGAAAAGGAAAACAGAAACAGAGCAAATGCCATCTAAGAAAACGGAAACAAAGCCTACACTCCGAATTAGACTCAACAAAGAAACCAAATAAAAGGAATCAAAATGAGTAGTGACAAACACAATACAAGAACCCAAAAAGAGTAGTAAATGCGGCACATGAACTCGAAATGTTTATATGTTAATTCATTTGTTCAACTCGAGGTGAAAGAATAAAGGATACGACGTCAAATATTAAGCAATAACACAGATTCATATTGAACAGGAGCAAGCTAGGACCAAGAACTCATATTATCCAACATCAACAAGAAGAACAACATGTGAGACAAACAAAGGGCATTTGGAAGGGATAAAATCGATAGAAAATTCATAAGAGGAGGTCGAAAATTCCATTATATTCATAGACACAACATTAACTAACAATATTAAACACAACAGTAACTAACAACATTAACTAACAAGTATAAACACAACAGTAACTAACAACATTAACTAACAAGAACAAACACAACATTAACTAACAAGAAATAAAAATTAAGAGGACATTTACCTCTTTCGGAGCAGTGACTGGAAATGGGAACGAGCAGGGATGAGCAACAATTTTCACACTGAAACACGACTCCGAGAAAACTCGAATGGGTAAGACAAAAACGAGCGAGAGCCAAGACTGATCCGAACAGCTTCAAAGATTTTTTGTTTAGATATGTTTCTTCCTCTCAACATTTAGCTAACTCTTAATATTTTTTCTCCCACCCCTAATCAAGAACAAGAAGAGGGTATTTATAGAAAGGGGATTGGGGTTCAGAATTTTTTAGGGAAAAAGGGTAAAATCGGAATTCGAGTTCAATCCCAATATGAATTTTTTTCCTCCAAGGAATGAGAAAGCTGTTCGTTTGTGTGAGATTTTCCCAAAAATCCCAGGATATTCGGATGAAGAGGTCAAAGTGGGTGGCTATTGCAGAGAAAGTTGTAAGAGTTGTTGGATATTGACGCGTGAGGGATAAGGAGAACGACGTACAGGGGTCAGTTGGATCGTTCACGCGTTCGGTCCAATCACGTTGCTGGACTGTTCTGGGTCACATGAGCCGCTGGACTGGCAGATTCGCGTAGACGTAGAAGAAGATGCGCAGAGGTCGGGTCTATGTCGTTGTATTGCTGCTATGTTGGTTGGTTGAGAATTAAGGGAAAATTGGGCTGGGTCGACGTAGTTGGGCTAGAAGATAGGGGAAATTGGGTCGGTTGAATTAGAAAGCAAAAAGGGGAAAGGCGTTTTTGGTATTGCTGATGTAGTGTGTATTGTAAAGGGAATGGGCTGGGTCTTTTGTTTGAGAGTGGGCTGCTGATTTGATGAGTAAAAAGGCCCAAAAACTTGGCCTCCAAATGGGTTTAAGGTAAGGCAAGAGAATGAAGTTCAAAACTTAGTCAAATTGAATTTAATTGGTGAATTCGATTGAAATTTAAATAAGATGAATTAAAATTAATTAATTAATGAGCTTCTCAATCTTAACAAAATAAAATAATTAACTTACTTATAAACTAGAATATTTCAAAAATATAATCGTAACTTAACTAAATTAATTTGATAAAATAGTTAAACAAAACAAAATCTTTTTGAGATGATTTTTGCATATTCATAAAATATACTAATTATATACATAATTATATAAAAGTATTTTTTATTATTTATAAATTATAAAATGGCTAGAATTACTTGAAAATAACTAGAAAAATATTTGATTTTTAATAAAACTAATTATTTTAAATCGTTTGAAATTGAAGAAACTTGATGATTAATACATATTATGGAGGTCCAAAATTGGATGTCAACAACTGTCCCTCGTTTGACTTGGATTGATGAAAGAAATTCGAGGCAAATGAAATTGACTAATCCAATTTTGGCCGACCACATCACCGTCTTTCGGAAAAAAGGGAATTTGGTACAGACTTTAGGAATTATGGCCGAACCCCAAAAATGGGTTTCTTACATATCTCAGGCTAAATGAGAATTCAGGTCACTTGTAGTTCGATACGCTTGATTTCACACACGATTTTGAAAGAATTCAGAAGCCATCCCAATACAGAATTATGAAGGCACCAGAATGCTCGAGTATAAGGTTTAAGAGCAAATGTTGGAATGCAGCCGAGTTTTCAACATTGATCCCGCCTATATATCCCCCAACTTAGGGTATCAGGTTGTTTGTAGTTAAACTCTATCGGTTGAAAATGAGACCTCTTATGCTGAAATATCCTTCGGTTCAGGAGGAGTGACAAAATAAATCAAGTACGAAAAGGAGGCTTGCAACCTCTTAGCCATCAATGTGGTGCGCTTCACACCCATAAATAAGAACTCACACGGACATAATTTTCGAAGCTCTTGGTGCATTGTCACTCAGATTGGAAAGTTGCTTTTGGTAGAGACAAAAAATTTTCGGATGCGAAACTGAAACCGACAAAACCAAAGATAAACGCACATGCCTTCTGGTAGGGGTGTGGTTTGATCGTGGTGGAAGTCGCTCCTCTGCTCGCATCCTAAGAGATTGGCACTCCTCTTTGGACTATGTCCCAGTTCGCTGCTAAGAAAAAGTTTCACGTTGTGCTGCATCATTTTTTATGTCATCCGCACCTGTGGTTTGTGTTTGGAGAATTCATCCTCTCGGATGCTCTCGACAAAGACTGAGATATAACTCATTAGCATAAAAATGCAATTCAAATGGGAGACAATGTCTTTTACCGTGTTGACACTTAATGGTCTTCTTGAACATTTAACGTCGACTCTATCGGGTTTTGCGCGAAGCAAATAAAACTTGTGTCTCATATTTGCAATATAATCTTCAATGTACTCTTCCTTTGATGTCAAAGTAATAAAATAGGCTGATGTAATATGTTGATAGTTCTTTTGATGTCGTTGTTGCAAAGAAAAATGATTCAGTCGATGTTGATCTTCTTGTGATGGGTAAATCTTTCTCTTGCGATGCATAACTCATTTCTCTTGCGATGCGTGAATTTTTTCTCTTGCAATGCTTGACTTTTTCTTGCAATGCATGACTTCTTTCTCTTGCAATGCATGACTTTTTCCTCTTGCAATGCATGACTTCTTTCTCTTGCAATGCATGACGTATTTCTCTTGCAATGCATGACTTATTTCTCTTGCAATGCATAAATCTCTTTTCCTTGCAATGCATGATTTCCTTTTGTTGCTATGCATGACTTCTTTTTCTTGCTATGCATGAATCCTTTCTCTTGCTATGCATGACTCCCTTCTCTTGCTATACATGAATCTTTCTCTTGCGATGCATGAATTCCTTTCCTGCAATGCGTGAATTTTTTTCCCGCACTGCATGAATCTTCTCTTGCAATGCATGAATATCTTTTCTCGCGATGCATGAATGTTCTCTTGCAATGTATGAATTCCTTCTCCCCGCTATGCATGATTCTTTCTTTTGCTATGCATGATCTCTTTCTCTTGCTATGCATGACTTCCTTCTGGTGATGACATCCCTGGTACCGAACGAAGATGATGCCTCACTGGACAACATAGGTGATCTTCTGGGTATCTTCTGGGTGGCGGTATTGTCTCAATTAACAATATAATAAAAATGACCATCGGAATGGTGGTATCAGCTCATTTGACAATACAATATAAATGACCCTCCGGGTAGGAGATATTATCATGTCTGATAATATACTGTAGATAAACGTCTTCTAGATATCTTTAGTTGATGGAAAACAATACAGTTTCTCTTTTCGAGGTTTTATTTGTTCCCACTCCGAACATAGTCATATGTTCATTAAGGACTTCACCTTGTTGGGGAATTTGAATGAAATGATGCTATTCATATTCCCAAATCTTTGTTATATGAAGCATAAAATATTTCCTGCATCCACAGAAAAATTGTCAATTTTTGGGAGCTCTTTGCCCTTTTGACTCCTCCATATTCATTGAATGGTGGATTATGCTGATTTTGAGGTAAACTTATAGACCTGCGTCCACAGAAAAATTATTAGTTTAAAAAATGAACTGATCTGTGTCGATCTCTTCGGTTATCTGCTCATTGTCCTGCCATCTCTGGTTGATTTCTCCGATCTCCCGCCTCTTGATAGGTAAGACAAAATATTTTTATGCAAAACAATTGGAACAGGGAGGAATTTTTTTTTTTTAAAGAAAACTAGATTTTCAAAAAGTAATATTTGAAAAGGTCACTGCCAAGTGTCCTGTCATGTCAAGCTTAAAGAACGTCTTTTGAGGCTGATGCTTCGAAGTCTATCTGATTATTTGCCGGGAAATATTCAAAGTCGTTCTAAACTCTCACTGAACCTTATTGAAAATTTTGAGGTCATCCTTAAAAATTTCTGTCCCAGTTAACTGTCTTGGCTTTTCTCGAACCGTTGGTGAGCAAATCACGGAATTTTTGAGATCTTCTCAAAAATTCTATCTCAGTTGCAAATCTCAAAGCAACTTCAGTTTTGGTTCGTTGAAAAGATCTTCTACTTGAGAATTTTTGAGTCCCTCTCAAAAAATTTGTCCAGTTTCTATCGTAAAGAGAAAAAATAGAAATCTTGTAGGAGATATGACCGAGCCGTTGTGGTGCCTACGTATCCCTTTGAGGCAAGAATCAGGTCAAACGTAGTTCCCCCTCAAAGATTGACAGAAGTAAGAAAATTACACAAAAACCAATCGGGGTCGACATAGGCCGCCTACGTATCTCATTCTTAAGAATTCAGGTCGAACGTAGTTCAAATACAAAAGGAAACATTAAAAGGGATAAAATGGGTGATCGAGGCCGACATAGGCCACCTACGTATCTCATTCTTGAGAATTTAGGTCAGACGTAGTTCATTACAAATGGATAAAATTCTAAACAAAACGATTACAAGCAAAAGAACAAATATAAGGAAATAACAGAAATACAAGTTGAAACTTCACACATAGTATCTCTTAACAACATCTGAGTTGATTGGTTTTGGCCATTAGATGCCATCCATCTCCGACAGGACCAAGGCACCTCCAAATATTACTTTGCAAACCATGTAGGGTCCTTGCCAATTTGGTACAAATTTCCCTTTATATTCGCTCTGATGAGGAAAGATGCGTTTAAGAACCAACTGACCAACTTCAAATATTTTGGCTTTTACTCTTTTGTGAAAAGCACGAATCATTCTCTGTTGATAAAGTTGACCATGACAAACAACAACCATTCTCTTCTCATCAATCAATGTTAACTGGTCAATCCGTTTGCGAACCCATTCAACATCACTCAATTCAGCTTCTTGAATGATTCATAACGAGGGTATTTCGACTTTTGCAGGTATAACTGCTTCTGTTCCATATACTAACATGTATGGAGTAGCTCCAATTGATGTTCTGACAGTCGTTCTGTAACCCAGCAAAGCATATGGCAACATTTCGTGCCAACCTCTGTGATTGTCAATCATTTTCCTCAAAATCTTCTTTATGTTCTTGTTGGCGGCTTCTACAGCTCCATTCATTTGGGGACGATAAACAGTTGAGTTTCAGTGAGTAATCTTGAATTGTTCACATATCTCTCTCATCAAGTGACTGTTGAGATTCACTCCATTATCAGTAATGATGGATTCTGGCACTGCCAACCTACATATCAAATTGTTACGAACGAAATCAGCTACAAGTTTCTTGGTCACCGACTTATACGAAGTTGCTTCTACCCACTTGGTGAAGTAGTCAATGGCAACCAAAATGAACCTGTGTCCGTTAGAGACGACTGGTTCTATTGGACCAATGACATCCAATGCCCCAAGCTACAAACGGCCAAGGTGAACTCATATCATTGAGTTCATGAGGTGACACTCGAATCAAATCACCATGCACTTGACATTTATGACATTTCTGCACAAACTTGGAACAGTCATGCTCCATAGTCATCCAAAAGTAACCGACTCGAAGGATTTTCCTTGCCAGAGTAAGTCCATTCATATGAGTACCACAAACTCTGGTATGTATCTGTTCAAGAAACTTTGCAGCTTCAATAACATTAACACATCTGAGAAGGCCTAGATCAGGAGTCATCCTATAAAGGATTTCCCCACTTAGAAAGAAATTGAGGGTCATACGGTGTATCGATTTCTTCTGATTGAACATTGCATTCGCAGGATAAATTGTAGTTTCCAAGTACTTTTTGATGTCAAAATACCAAGGCAAACCGTCTGGTTCTGCTTCGATATGTGAACAATGGACATGTTGCTCCTTTACCTCTATATCCACTAGATTAATATAACTTGTATCTGGATGTTTAATCATTGATGTGATGGTGGCAAGAGCATCAGCCAACTCATTCTGTGTCATGGGAGTGTACCTGAACTCAATCTTGCTAAATCTCTTTCACAACTTCTGTATATACTGCACATATGGTGTGATCTTTGGGTTCTTCACGGCCTATTCTTCTTGAACCTGATGAATCAACAAATCTGAATCTCCAATAGACAACAACTCGTGAACATTCATGTCGATGGCCATTTTTAAACCAAGGATACAAGCCTCGTATTCTGCCATGTTGTTCGTGAAATCAAATCATAGTTTAGCCGCCATAGGATAGTGCTGACCAGATTCTGACACTAAGGCCACTCTGATACCTTTCCCTTGATGATTCGCCGCTCCATAAAAAAACACTCTCCAATCAGGGTATGCTTTAGAAATATCTGCACCCACAAATGCTACTTCTTCATCGGGAAAATAAGTCTTGAGCGGTTCATACTCTTCATCAACTGGATTCTCCGCAAGATGGTCAGCCAGGGCTTGTGCTTTTATCGCCTTCTGAGTCACATACACAATATAAAATTCACTCAAAAGTATTTGCCATTTAGCCAACTTCCTAGTTGGCATTGCTTTCTGGAAAATATACTTCAATGGGTCCATCCTGGAAATAAGGTATGTGGTATAAGAAGACAAATAATGTCTCAATTTCTGAGCAATCTAAGTCAAGGCACAACATGTCCTCTCCAAAAGAGTGTAAAGAGCCTCATATGGAGTAAATTTCTTGCTCAAGTAATAAATGGCTCACTCATTCTTCCCAGTCTCATCATGTTGACCAAGCATGCATCTAAATGCGTTATCTGAGACAGATAAATATAGCAACAAAGGACATTCTTCCCGTGGAGGAACCAACACCGACGGATTGGACAAATAATTTTTAATGGCATCGAAAGCAGTTTGGCATTCTCCGGTCCACTTGGTCAGGGCATCTTTTTTCAACAACTTGAAGATGGGCTCACACACCACAGTGGATTGAGCTATGAATCGGTTGATGTAGTTCAACATTCCTAGAAAACTCATCACCTCCTTTTTGGTCTTCTGATGAGGTAACTCTTGAATCGCTTTGATCTTGGAAGGGTCAAGCTCAATGCCCCTCCTACTGACTATAAATCCCAACAACTTTTCAGCTAGCACCGCAAAACCACATTTGGCGGGATTTAAGTTCAAATTGTATCGACACCGGCGATCAAAGAACTTTCTCAAGTGAGTCAAGTGATCCGAACTCTCGCGGGACTTGATTATGACATCATCTACATATACCTCGATCTCCTTGTGAATCATATCATGAAAGATAGTGGTCATAGCCCTCATATAAGTAGCACCGACATTTTTAAGACCAAAAGGCATCACCCGATAATGATATACACCCCAAGGCGTAATGAAAGCTGTCTTTTCTGCATCTTCTTCATTCATTAGGATCTGGTGATAACTCGCATAACTATCCACAAATGACTACATCTCATGCTTAGCACAGTTATCAATGAGAATGTGAATGTTCGGCAATGGAAAATTATTTTTCAGACATGCCTTGTTGAGATCTCTATAGTCAACACAAATTCTGATCTTTCCGTCTTTCTTGGCAACCGGAACAACGTTGGCTAACCAAGTCGGATATTGCGTCACTTCCACTACTTGGGAATCGATCTGTTTGGTAATCTCCTCTTTGATCTTTAAACTCAGCTCACGCTTGAACTTTCGAGTCTTTTATTTTACTGGATTGAATTCTGGATTAATTGGCAACTTGGTGGACACCAAATCCGTACTCAGCCCGGGTATATCTCTGTAAGACCAGGCAAATACATCAATGTATTCTCTAAGAAAATGGACCAGGTCCCTTCTTTGAGCTTCGATCAGATGAACACTAATTCTGACTTCTTTGACACATTCCTCATCTCCGAGATTCACAGTCTCAGTTTCTTCCAAATTTTGCTTGTGTTGATTCTCGAATTGTCGAAACTCTTCAGCAACATGTTCAGGTACCTCATTTTCTCCTTCATATTCCTCGTACTCATCATCACTTGCCTCATTTTGTTTGTTCGGCTCGTGACATGACATGACACTGGCAGATTTTAAATTATTATTACTGAAATCATAAACAAGCAAAGTTAGGAAAGTAAACGCGTAAACATATAAGTAAATAAACAAATTTTAACTAAGAGAGGCATTTCATTTAAACTGAAAAATAGGAACAAACTTTGGCCATGACCAAGGGTCATATGGCCTTTTTGAAACATCACGAGGGAATTCTAAGACTTAAAACAAGTAAATCTGCATAAAAGGTGGGTCCTGGGCCTCTCCCAGACTACCATCGATTTTCAAAACAAACAAAACACATGTCATTTCTACCAAGCTGCACGGGGAATCTAGATCGGTGTGGAGGTCCAATTCTGCAACTGCTCATCTGGTTCAGCATTGCAGATTCCTAAGGTCTCGGCTTCATCCTCAAAGATTGCATCAACTTCTTCGAACAGGCCTCATATTCCTTCCCCAAGACCATCATCCTTGACATATTCTCGCACTGGGAATGACTGGTACAAATGAGGCATTGGTCTGGCAAGCATCCAATCAACACTCTTGTTCATCACCTCCGCTTCATCAGCATCTGTGGGGACATACCCCAATCCAAATTTTGCTCCTCTGGAGGGAATTTGAATAGGCCCAACAATTCCTTGGAAATGCTTCCCCAACTCGAACCTGGTTCGAAACTACTTTGGAGCATAACAATAAGAACCATCTTGTACACAGAAGGCATAGGAGGCTGTGGAGCCTAATCATCACCGGTGGCATTTACCAGCTCCACTGTGTAAAAATCACAACCTCAGGAAACCTCATCAACAATCAGCGCACACCCGTTGGAATGGCTTCCTTCACCATGAATGACCAATTCCTGGTCCTTCCGCACAAATTTCATCTGTTGGTGAAGAGTAGAGGGCACAGCCCCAGCCATGTGGATAAACAGTCTTCCCAGAAGCAGATTATAACTAGTGTTGATATCCAACACCTGAAACTCCACGTTAAACTCTGCGGGATCCATCTCAATTACCAAGTTTACCGCACCCAAAATGTCTCTTTGCTCTCCATCGAAAGTTCTCACATTGACCTAGTTCTGGTGAACTTTTCCTAAGTCAAAATTTAGCTGTTTCAGAGTGAAAAGTGGGCAAATGTTGAGACTAGACCCGTCATAGACCAAAACGTGATTTACAATCTTGTCTCGACATTTAATGGTGACGTGTAGAACCTTGTTGTGCATTCTGCCTTCAAAGGGTAGCTCTTCGTCGCAAAAATTGATGCGATGTCCTCGAACGACCTGACTTATCATGGCCGCCAGGTTGTCATTGTTTGTACCTACGGGTACATAAGTGTCATCTAACGCCTTCATCAGAGCAGACATATGCAATTGCAAACTCATCAACAAAGCCCATATAGAAATATGTGACGGCGTCTTCTCCAAATGTTTCACGATCGAGTAATTCTTTGACTGCATTTTTCTCCAAAACTCCTCCGCTTCAGCTTCACTAATTGGCCTTTTAGACTGATCCTTCTTCTGCACTCCCTGGGCTAACTCTTCCGGTGTATAACATCTGTCGTACCTAGTCATACCCTGGGTAGCGGCCGCTTCAATGACAAACTTTTGTCAGAAGGAAATCTCTCTTGGCACCAAGGTAACAACCTTTTGAGGTGTCATAATTATAAATTCCTTTTTCTCCTTTATGGACAATGCATCCACAACTTTCTCGAGATCATTTGGCCCAACCGAGACAATCGCCTTCGTCGTACACCATTCCTCCTCTGTCTCTATCATGTTGATATTAACGCCTCCATGGTTCGAGAGAGGATTGTTGTTGACATTAGGTGCAGCAATCTGAAGCGTGACCACTTTTTGGTCAATTAAATCGTGGATCTTGTGCTTTAAGTGGATACAATCTTCGGTATCATGTCCAACACTGTTGGAATGATACGCACATTTTTGGTCAGGTCTGTAAAACCTAGAACTGGTATCAAAATGCTTGGGTCTAACTGGATGCATAAAATATGTTGTAGTAAACCGTTCAAACAACTGTATTCGACTCTCGATGAGAGGAGTAAAATTTCGGGCTGGTTTTTTCTCAAATCTAGGATGGGAACCGTAGTTACCTTGTTGTGGGGGGAGGCATTTGACGATAATTTGTAGCGTTTGGACGAGGATCCTAGTATCTGGGATAGAAATTAGTTGGGTAATTTGGTTGTGGAGCTTGGTAAGTGGAATGGTTATTTTGGTAGTGTGGAGGTAGGGTTTAATATATGTGGGGAGGGGTTTGGTAATTTGACTGGACATTCGCGCAGTTTGGGGCAGCATTGCAGTAATGAGAAGGTGAAATCTGGTATATTGAATGATGGCTTTGATAAACATGAGGAGTATTCTTGTAAACAAGATGGGGGGTATTTTAGCAACTGGGGGGAGGGGTTTGATAATCAACCTATACAAAATAAGTCGGGTACGAACTTTGTGAAGGTCGAGAACGACCTTGGTACGATGACGATTTCTTTGGGGTTTTCTTCCCCTCATAAGAGATAGAGGACATGTCTGCTCTTTTCTTTTTCAACAAACCTGAGGATTCGGGCGAGGCAGTAACACGGGCAATCTTCTCGATTCTTAATCCATCTTCGTTAGTCTCACCTACTTTGACTATCTCAGCAAATTTTGCTTTAACGAGCAACATGATTCTATCAGAATATTTGGGCTCTTGAACCCGCACAAATACTTCAACAACTTCCTTCTCCGACATAGGAGGCCGAACTCTACCCCGCCTCCTTTCTCTATCTGTATGCAAATTCTCGGTAACTTTCATTCGACTTCTGCTTTATCCTCTCCAAGGAATAATGATCAGGAACGATTTCCACATTGTAGGCGAATCGTTCAATAAAGTCCTTAACCAGAGCATTCCAACTAGGCCACTGTCTTGTTTCATGAGATGTAAACCATTCCAGAGCCTTTCCACTCAGACTTCGGCTAAAAAGCCGCATTAATAAAGCTTCATCTCTTCTAACTCCCACGAGCTGGTCACAGTAGGCCCTCAGGTGCGCTAAGGGGTTCCCTGTTCCTCCGAAGACATCAAATTTTGGCACCTTAAACCCTTTCGGGAGATCTAGATTCGAATGGATGCATAGGTCCTCATAACTCGACCCGGTAACTTCAGGAATGCAGTTCAACTTTTTCATGGCCTTTCTGATCTCTTCCTTCATATCCAGTTTGATGAGCTCTTCCTTTGACCTCCACTCTCTTTTCCGTTCCTTATAGTGGTCAAGCTCAGAACAGTTGGCATAAGGTTCATTAGGGACTGGGGGCTGGTATGTTGATTTTGGTAGTGGAGAGAGGTGTGCGGGTGGTTAACATTTTGGTTTTGAGGGGGTGGGAAAGTTTGGGAGTTGGCATTTTGAGGAGGGAGTGGTGCTTGGGGGTTGGTACTTTGAGGAGGAAGTGGTGTCTGGTAAGAGGCGGAGGCATAATGAGGATTTTGGGTGATTAGGTCGATGATCGAGGGGTTCTGAGCAGGACTGGAGGATGGGTTCTGAGCCTGTTCCGCATTTGAGGGAGGAAAGTGAAGTGGAGGCCTTCCCTCTGTTGGTGCAAAACCCGAATTAGGCAGATCTTGCCTTCTCTGGATTTCGACCCGCATCTCAGTGATCTGTTGCATTAACTGCATGATTAACTCGTTCTAATCAGTGATGACAGGCTGAGCCACCACAACATCTGTAAGGCTAATCTCTTCATTGTTATCACCCATTGTTGATTTGCCCTTTCGAGAACTTTGACTGGGGAAGGAATCTGCAGGGCCTTTTGATCTTGTAAAATAAGGGTGTTCAGCTAGCTTATCGACACAGATTAGTTCTAACTACCTATGAAAGAAAAACAACTCAAAGGCAAATTTATTAGTTTTAGTTCAGGGCAAGTAATGCAAAATATCACATAGAAAGCATACGAACACATAAGAATTGCTTTGTTGGAGAACATGTTAACCCACGAATAATGGAGACTGATTTTTTAAATAAGCAGGAATTTGCTCGTTTTATTTTGAGGCTAGTGACTCAGAAAGGTTAAATTGCGTTGAGCTAAGGTCTTCTTGCTGCATCTCTCGGCATCTGTTGATTTGAATTCAATGTTTCCTTGTGGAATCAAAGGGGGAAAAAGAATTTCTAAAGATATGGGTCGGGGACTTGAAAGACTGCCTACGTATCTCCAAAGGAGAATTCAGGCCCTACGTAGTTCGAATACAAAAGGAAATTCTCATTTTTCATTCATTGATTGGGTTGATTACAAGGCAAGCGAAAAAAAAACATGCGATAAAGCTTCTAAAACAACGATTGTGCCTTTAGAAAGGCTTCGTCTTCCGACTCGTCAAAGCACTCTGGCTGCCGCATGGCCGATTAGGGGAGAAACTCAACTTGGATCCTTTCCTTATTGATTAGAGAATCCAGATCATAGCGGAACTCGAGGCACATTCCAATGTTGTGATCTATGGCATCGTGATAAGGGCACGATTTCCAAATTTTAATCCTAATGGGATCAAATGTTTTGTCATCCATTTTGATAGGGGACAAGACCCTCTTTCGAACCAACTCACAATAGATATCCAACGTCGATTTCTTAAAATATGTGAAGAAGTGACAGTAGAACACAATATGCTCTGTGACCAGTACATTGGGCTCCGGTTGGTCACATGTAACGTGAGTGTTGTCACCCCACATATAGGGAATTTCTCCAATCCTGATTAGGTTGCGAATCTTGGCCTTAAGATCCGCACATTCTTCTGTTGTATGCCCTTTTCAGTTTGGATGGTAGGCACATGTCTTACGTACGTTCCCCGGCTCACTCTCGAGAGTGGTTCCCTTGAGGGGTTTCAAGCTGCGTTCAGTCTGAAGACGCTCGTAAATAAGAGTACATGGGACGACTTTTGCTCCCACGCTATATTCCTGCAGATATGCCTTGATGGTGATTTTCTCATTCCCTTATTTCCAACGTCCCTGAAAAGGAGGCCTGTAGACGATTTCTTCATCGGGTTCTTCTTTAATAACTTCAGGTCCAATGCATTCGAGACCACTGACGTTGGCCTCTTGGTTAAAGAAAAAGTACTTTCCACATAGCTTTTGAAGCCTCATGGTTATATCATTGTTGAAAACATCATGTTCTTTCCACATAGCAGACGTTTCTTCATTCATGATAGCATATCTTGCCATCTTAGCCGCCAATTCCGCGTCTAGTGCTGCACTTTTGGCTTGTGCAGCTGCGGTGGCTAGTTCTACTTCTATTCTTCTTTTTCCCATTTCTCGAATCTTTTGTTTGAATCGACGTAGTTTCATCCTTAAGTTCTCCTCAGTTATCTTCACCTCAACGTTCTTGCCTTTTACCATCTTAGCAGCAATTTTACCTTTTCTGAGATGATAGAGTAATGTTTTAGGATTTGGTAGTAGGATTTTATTTTTGGCTGAGAAACTTAAGACTCGGGGAATTTTGATCAGATATTTTGGGATAGTGACTTGTATTCAGTATTGTAGGGATCTTCGAATTTTTTTTGATAAAGAGTGGGCTAAAATGTCTTTATTCAAAGCAACATATCACATAAACAGTTTAAAGCACACAAGCGTATATCGTGTCCTACACAGATATGTGACCCTTTTGTGCCTAGGGTAGGCCTAGCGATTTGAAGGATGTATTGCGCCATTTAAAACAAATTGTTGCACCCCCAAACTAGAATTCATAAATAATTAGAGAATCAATTACAAAGTTAACGAAAGGGATACATCTTCTAGGGAAGGGATAAACTGCAAATACAATAAAATCAATACCACGCAGGGGAATAAAATAACTAAAAGTCTGAAGGTTCCGCTCCTTCTCTTGCTTTTACCACTTCTTCACAAATGAGAAACTTACTAGTTATCACATGCGGCTCGCGAACACAGCTTTGGAAGACATCGATACTCCCTGGAGAGTGTTAAGCTGATCATCCAAATTCGAATCTAAACGTATCAGGTAGGCTCTTGCGTTAGCTAACTCTTGTGTGGGAAAGGCTAAGGCCTTTTGGCTTTCATATTCTCAATGCTGGAACTCTTGTTTCCTACACATGTATTCTTGCTCCCTACGTTGAAACTCTTGCTCTCTTCGGTCTCATTCCTGCTAAAAGTGGTAGGCTTGGATTTGGAGCCTTACTTGGACATCTTCAATATGTCGGCCCGTGCGTGGCGTCGGGTCAAGTGTACCATGCAGATCATCCTGCAACCATTTTTTGTATTCGTCAACATACCCGACTTCATACCTATTTTTTGCCACGCTTTCCTTTAGGTTGACCCGTCCAGCCCATTCTTGACGAATATCTTTGGAGTAAGGTATCTTGTCGCACCCGCTATAGTCAAAGACGTAGTGGCTAGTGTCTCCTTTGAAAGGTAAAATTTGTCTTCTGCCGAATTACCGCATTACCCTACTAGGGTTGTAGGGTCGTACCCCTCTAATGCTAGGAAGGATTAGAAAAGGACACTTAGCCCCCTAAACATCTATATTTTCTGACATGAAATCTTGATACATCTATTGTACGTTTCCATCTTTTATGTCATGAAGGACTTTAGCCCATGCTTCCCTCATGTTGTGGATCTTGAATCTGTTGATGCTCAAATGTAACTCGTAGTGGTCGAGGTGACTTTCTTTTTTTGGGTTGGTCAATTTCTGCTTCTGAGTCTCGTATGTTTTCACTAGATGTTTAGACATCCACCATTGCAGCAAGATATTACACCCTTGAAAAAATGGAAACCCATTTTTGCATTGACCCAAAGATTGATAGATGTCAGCCAAAATGATCTGTGCCAGGTTGAAGTATTTTTTGACTTGTCCCTTTTTACCAACACCTTCAAAGATAGCGTGAGTTACCATGACAATTCGAGTATCAATTTCCTTTCCTCCGTCCTAAGGAAATACAATCGTCCCTAATAGGCATACGACAAATGCTAGAGTTGAGTCTGACACCAACTATCACGGTCGAGGAACTCATTTGGAAAATTCTTATAATAGTTCGTGTCCCCATCGCTCATAGAGCTTCACAAATGGAATACTCGGGGTGTCTAGCCAGTCTGCATTTATTAGTAACAACATGTTTTTCAATTCTGTGCTGGTTGGCTTATTCGGTAGCAAAATGTGATGATCTAGATGATTTTTCCTTTTCTGGCACATTCCGATGTTGTCTAGGCAATCTTTGATTTCTTCGATAGTTGGTGTCATTTCGACATCTCCAAAGCGAAATACCATCTTCTCATCATCCCAAAATCGAGTGACTACCTCAATGAACTTAGGCCACACTTTGAGATTCATTATCGATGGGAGGTGACCCAAATGAATGGAAAGTTCTCTTTTCTGATATGCATTGAGATTGTTCCACCATACACGGAGGAGGTTCGCCGTCTCAGTGACCATTTTAAAACTCAAGTATTGCTTGGCCATCTACAAAAACATACACAGAATTAGATACACCCAAACCCAAGGCACAACAATTTGTCAAACAACGCATACATCCTTCAAACACGTAAGTATAAACGTCCGTTCGGGCCATGGGCCCTTTGGACACAAGGTGGTCTTTCTAATGAGCCCAACACGCCTTGGGTGTTAGGTCATCTTAGGCCAATGCGCTAAATTTTGGGATTGAGTCTAACTCTACACTAGTCTAACTAAGAGTGAGCTTTGTTTATAGTGGATAGGTGACCCAAGCGGACTACTTGGGCTGGGACAGTTAACGACCATTGACTATCTAGTAGCCAACTACGTTCGTCAAGGTGCCCCGAGAACAATTTGGGTAACGAACGACTGCGGCCCGCATAATCGTCCTTTAAGTGAGAAAATAAAATAAATGTCGTTTGACGGAGTATGTCATGCCATGAATGCAACAGTTTATAGCAATTTAAACACATTAACCTCAAATAAACAATTCAACAATTAAATACAATTAGTCAAATAGTCAAATCTTATGGTTAAAACTTAATTAATTCCCCAGCAGAGTCGTCATTTATGTTGTGTCGTAATTTTTCTATCTTTAGAAAAATCACTTTTTGAAATGTTCTAAGTATAAAACAATTTGAGAAAAATACTTAGAAAAGAGTCGCCACTTAATTTTTTAAAGAAATTAAGAAAATTTAAAATTTTCAAAAATTTAAACAGAAATTTTTTTGAAAATACTAAAGAGGGTTCGGGGTTCAATTTACACTTTGAGAAGGGTTTAAACATTTGAAGTGTCCGCTAACATGCGGTTGACCTGTGACTTGACTAAAATATATTTGACTATTTTTAGAAAAATAATGATTTAACATAAAAATAATAACTTACAATATATTTGATTAACTTTGAGAAAATAACTAAATAAATGACGCATTTTTTTATTTTTTATTTTTTTAGAGAAAGGGACCCAAAAATGAAACATTTGAATTAAATTGCTTGTGATTAGAATATTAATAAAACTAGACAAATTAGAATTTATTTAATTCATTTTAAAATAATTTAAACCAATTTAATACATTAAAGCATGAAAATCATTTTAAATTAATTGAAGAATAAAAATTTTGACTAACCTTTTGAGCAAATGACTAAGTAAGTATTTAGTTATTTATTTATTTTTTTTATTAATTGAAAAAGGTTTTGACTAACATTTTTTAAAGTTTAGTTGAGAAAAATACTTTAACTTAAAACAATTTTAAAAATAAGATGTGATCAAGTGAAGCGGCCTTAAAACATATCTTTTTAAGAACAAAGATTTAACTTAATTAAAATATAAAATTCGACCAATATTTGATTAATAAAATAAGTGAACACAACAAGTGAAATGTATAAAATAAACCAACACAAAGAAAATGACTTGTCTTTTTGGGGGATCTAATTAAGTTATTTAAAGTTAGAGTTAAATAAGATTAGTCAACACATAATCAAACCATTAGAAGAGTAAAAGAGATAATGAAATTGGGCCCCTTCTTGGGCCAATTTCGTTGTATTTTTAAGCTTTAATTCAATTCCCGTTTTGCGCATACACCGGATGTATATCAGTGTATATGAGCGTATCTATTATCTTTTCTCATATATCTCTTGCTTCCGAACACCTGTATTTCGCCTCCGACCTGTGTTTTTGCATTTTGGGTCTGCATATCAGCGTATACCGCTGTATACAACATGTTTACAACCCATTTTCGACTTTCCGGGACCTATAATTTAACTTTTCAGCAACTCGAACAAAATGAGGCCGACTCAACAAACGAATCTTGGGCCTTTATGGCCCTCTCGAAATGCGAAGGGAAGAAAGATGAAGCCCAAGAGGGACTCGAGTTGGTGTCACATGTATTAAAAGTAAAGGGAAAAGGAATTAGTGAGGGATTTTGAACGATCATATATATATATATATATGCATTCAACTAGAGATAATTGTGATATAACTCATCCAAGACATTTAAAAATTACTTCAAGTATAGACAGAGAACATATAGGCACCAGAAGCATCATTAATGCTCACCAGGTGATACATATACTCCTTCCAATAATTCCATCTTGACAAATTAATGCATATCTCATACTTGATCAAATAGAGAATTGAAACGGAAGAAAATTATTCACGCACTTAAATAAAACATCTTTTAAATAACATGACAAATACTATATTTCCTTATTTCAAAAACTCATAAGAAGCACAAGTATGAACAAATGTTGAAGGACTTAATATTCAAAGCAAAATATTTACTAGCACTAATTGAGATAAAAACAGATCTAAAGGATTAA